>JAUZST010012415.1:0-11466 GCA_034779995.1 Parotocinclus haroldoi
CACACACACACACACACACACACACACACACACACACACACACACACACACACACACACACACACACACAATATATTATTATAGTTATTCAGGTGACAGAAACACCATTTTAAACACGCCTGCTGAAAGCAGTGCGAGTTCATGAATCTCTGGTTTGTGAAATAACACACAATATTACTTACAATATTCTTAGTGCTAACAGCCAAGGCACGACACACCAGGTTCAGGACGTGCTGAACAGGAAGACGCACTGACGTGGCTGGATCAACACTACACACAGGAGAAATGCACAAACAGCTAATTAGTTAAAAACTAGGTTTTTTAATTAAGACAATTTAAGATCTTAAAGCATTTTAATTTGACTCTTTGTTAATATGTAGAACCTGTTTATGACAGCACAGAACCACACACATTTGTTAAGAAAAAAAAAAAATAAATAAATAAATAAAAAAAAAAAGCTCAACAAACTTGTAAAATGCATTAGTAACTGCAAATATAATACAGGTATGCGGTGTGGCCGTCCATCCAATTTCTGTTCGCTTTAACAACTGTATTATACATAGAAAACAGAATCCTAAAATAGTTTTGTAAACATAAAAAGAGAGACATACTATGCCACCGTATGCCAAGACAAGGCAGGGAATACAAAATTTGTTATCTGAGCCATCAGATAATGTTGTTTGACTGTATGCAGTGGTGTGTAATTTGTTGCATCAGCCCTTGGCCTACTCCCACAGCAGGAGTGATTGTAGCTCCTAATTTGGATGTATTCAAGACTAGATAAATACTCCGGTCCAATGCGCCTAAAATTTGAGAAGTTGTCCAATTCTGGGGCGGCTTATGATTTCTTGGAAACTGTTGGTTGTTAGGAGTTGGTGGTTATCTGACTTTAGGGGATGTGACAGGTTTCACAAGGTGGAAGATTTTAAAACACTTAAGTGGATTGTGTGATGGACCTGATACTTCTGTTTGACTGATGCCGAAAATGTCTATTTGTGGAGACAGTCCTTCCACAGATGGGACTGCTCTTTAAATCTCACATTTGCTTGTGGATTGGCTGTTGATGTGACTAGCTGTTTATGGCTGGAATGTCTGAAGTTACCGAGCATTTTTAAGCTTGTTTTTAAGATATTTTTTGTTAAAGCAGACAGGGATCGGATGGAGCTACTACTTCATACTTACGTAAAAAAAAAAAATAGGTTCAGCTTGGTTAGCTGCTATATTGATTTTACATGTAGCGCACGTATACACATACAAACAAACGGCCAGGAACAGACCCACAGATACCTTAATGTATGCTTAATAGCCAGACACACTGCTCTATAGCGATGGCGAATTTGAAGGATTAGCAGTGGGTCAACATCATCCAGCGGAGGAAAGTCCAGCTCTACACCTGGACCCTCATACTTTATGGTGTCTTCTGAATAAGCCAAGGACAGAAGGGATTCATGGGGAAAAATATGCAAATACATTATTCCAAGACCATTATTCAGTAGAACATATTTAACTGTTGAAACCTAACAGTACATCATGAGAAGGCAGTATATATCATGTAGGTTCTAGTCATTGAAGGGTTAGAAAACTCCCATCCACAGCAGAAAGTTTCAAGGTGAGGGAATCTAAATTCCAGTGAAGTTAACTTGAACACAATAAAAAAGGTTGTATAAAACCAAATCCTTTTTTTTCCACACAAACAGCCTATATGAAGATTTATAAGAGGATGTATGTAAAGCAAACAGATCAACAGCAGGTCCTTTGGTTCTCACCTGTTTCTATACCAAGGTATAACTGCCCCAGAACACTATTGGCTGTAGCTAGAAGACAGTGCACTTGACTTGTCCATCCCTCAGCCCTTCGCCCACCTCCGCCCCGCTCAAGCACACCTCCCAAACAAGGCAATCGCCCATAGCACTCACAAGCCACCTGGAAGCAAAGGGATACAACCTTAAGAAACAAAACATGGACATCAATGAACTGTGCTTTGTCATTTTTGTCACAAAACAATTTTTCGACCCCCCCCCCAAACAATATAGCACCCCTGAGAACCTTTATAAACATTATGTTCATAACCTAGGGTAACAAAATATCAGGGGAAAAAAACTCAAAAGAGAACCAATCTTCTTGGGATAATAAAACAAAAGCTGGATTAATTACACAAACTCACTTGTTGCACTTTTGGATTGTCAGAGTCCATCTTTGACAGGAAATAAACCCCAAGCTTTTCCTGCAGAAGTAAACAGTAAGAATGAACATAAAACACCAAGCAGGCAGAGACTCAGTTTAGACAACTTCATAAAATGTATCGCAGCTACACTCACCTTCAGTGAGCCACATGCTCGAGGGTAATAGGTCATACATGCCATCATGCCCTCCATGGCAGCTAGGTGGCACTGTGACAAAAACAAAAATGTATACAGAAGCGCGACGCTTGCACCCTTTAATATAAAACCATTTTAGTTAAAACATGCATTTAGGTCAACTGGGCCTCCTCTAGTGCCCTAGTGCAAACACACAGCCTCTGTAATTAGCTGGGCCCTAGGTTGATAAAACAGGAGGGTGGTGGCACGCCTGACTTAAAACCAAAGTTTGGTCTGATGTGTGAATCAGAGTTGTATCTCTGCGTCTTATAGTAAATGTGTGAAATTATCAAGCGTTTTATACTTTGCGGCCAAGTCTGATGATGGCGCCGACGAGGGCAGCCACGGTGATGAGCTCCTCTGTGTGGTCTTTTTGCTTGTTAACGTTGTCTATTCTACATCAAACTCAATTAGCTGGAATAGAGAACAGTTACTGGCCCTCAGGAGCAATGTTTTTATTATTATTTTAATCTCTCCACTAGTGTAATCCTTCTCTAATCCTCTGTGTGCTTGTTACATGTCAACGTGTTTGCTCTCACCAAGTCAGATTCCTTGTATGTGTATAATACGTGGTGAAATAAAGAGATTCTGATTTTCGAAGTTTCAGGATTCTATAGATTTCATAGATGTCATCCGGACTTATATATAAAGACATGCACAATGCTTTCACCGATTATAATAACATTTTCATATCATCACCACACTAACTGCAAAATTCAGCACAGTGTTATAATGATTTAAGGTTATTTTCAAAAAGTCATTTAAATAAGTAATCATTAAAAAAAAAAAAAAACAGTAAAAAAAAAAATCACTATTATTTATACTTATAAAATATGCATGCTGATAAAATTTAAGGCAGGAAATCCATGGTGCCACTGGGCTATTTTTAATAAGCACAATATACAGCTATTATCAGTTAATAATCCTTAAAAAAACCTGGAACATCTGCTGACAGAAAAGAGAATCGCAGGCAGAAAACAATATAATAATGATCCTTTCTTTTTCTGGAAGTGTTTCAAGTTTTCTGAAACTTATAAAGGTGAGAATTACTAGGTTGTACAGTGTATTACTGTGCTAAAGTTATGATGTCATATCCTAATTATTGTTAATGTTTAGAACTAAACCCATGCAAAGCATCCAAACTAATTGTAATGTCTGTTTCACAAAAAGTAATGTGGGCACGCATTTGTATGGACAAACATCAACAGCTTAGAAGAACCATGGTCACAATGAATGGCTTACTGGGATGAACCTCTGACCTAGTCCCAGCAAAATCTTTTGAGCAAGCAGCAACACAAACTGGTGTAAAAGCTCTACACTTGTCTCACCTCTGACTTTAGTCCGAGCAGAGATGTTAGAATGCCCAAGATGGAATTGAGGCCCACTTCTCTTGCCAGCTCTGGTAACTGTGACGAGTACTGCAGAACATCCTGCAACACGCTAACTGCTAGCTGTACAGAAGGCAGAGGTGCCTGTGACTGTGCATGGGTGTGGATATTTGAGAAAAGGTAAAGAGGATGACAGTAGAGAGAAAAGGGGAAAAAGATCATGAATTTGGACAAGTCTACTAAATAAAAAAAAATATTTACTAACCATAGCTATTTTGGTATTCTCATAGACCCGAGAGCAGAAAATACAACGCAGATTGTCTTAATAAGCAGTCAAGCCTGTCACAAAAGCAGCTGGCTCAAAATGCTGCTGCCAGAATTTGTACTTAAAAGTCACAAAGAACAAGGGAAAGCTTTTCTCTCGTATTCTCCCTGCACTGGTTACCCAGGAGATTGTACTATTTGCTTTATAAGACTTCAAACGGTACGAGACATACAGTACGGTGTATATTTATAGTATATATAGTATAGTATTGTATATATAGTAATATACAAGTAAACACAAAAAGCAATTTGTAAATTAAGGTGTTTATAATTAAGGGACAAAAAAAATGCAAATCTAAATGGCCCTGTGTGAACAAGTGATTGACCCCTAAACCTAATAACTTGTTGGCCACCCTTGGCCGCCACAACTGCAACAAAGCGATGGCGATAACTTGCAATGAGTCTTTTACAGTGTTCTGGAGGAATTTTGGCCCACTCATCTTTGCAGAATTCTTCTAATTCAGTTACATTAGAGGGTTGTAGAGCATGAACGGCCTTTTTAAGGTCATACCACAGCATCTCAAAACACACACACCTTCCAAAGAGTTCAACTTTTGTCTCATCGATCCACAGAATGTTTGGGGATCATCAAGATGCGTTTTGGAAAAATTTAGATGAGCTTTAATGTGCTTTTTGCTTAGCAGTGGTTTTCTTCTTGGAAGTCTCTTTCTAATAGTGGAGGCGTGAACTCTGACCTTAACTGAGGCAAGTGAGGTCTGCAGTTCTTTGGACGTTGTGGTGGGGTCTTTTGTGACCTCTTGGATGAATCGTCGCTGCGCTCTTGTGGTAATTTTGGCCGGCCGGACACTCCTGGGTTCACCGCTGCTCCATGTCTTCGCCATTTGTGGATAATGGCTCTCACTGTGGTTGGTTGGATTCCCAAAGCTTTGGAAATGGCTTTATCACCCTTTCCAGACTGACAGATCTCAATTACTTTCTTTCTTAATTGTTCCTGGACCTCGGCATGACGTGCAACTTTTAAGGATCTTTAGGTTGACTTCACTTTGTCAGGCAGGTCCTATTTAAGTGACGTCTTGATTGAGAACAGGTGGCAATAATCAGGCCTGGGTGTGGCTAGAGACAATGATAAACCACAGGTATAGTATGTTTTCACTTTTTCACATAGGGCCATGTAGGTTTGGATTTTTTTCTTCCTTAATACTAAAACACCTTCATTTACAAAATGCATTTTGTGTTTTTCATCCGCATTTTACATTTTCTTAATAACTCTTTATGGTGAAAAGCCTTTCAATATTCGTAAAGAGAATGTATTGTGCTGTTTGTTGTTCCTATTGGTTTTCTACATCTTATTGATTTCTTTAGATTAGTCATAAGCTCTCCTGACAAAAAATATACACCATCATGTTTCACTGCCTAATAAAAAAAATTACTGTTTGCAGGCAAGAATTGCTACTAGACGTGAAAGTAGGCCCAACAAATATAATTTCTAAAAGAACGTGCTGCAGGGGACTGCACACCACGAACATACACACGAGTGGCTCACAAAGTTGCCGGTTACAGTGGGTGAAGAGACACCAAAACAGGAAATGTTATTGGCTCAAATAAATATCATTTTGGGTTTTGTGAATGATACTGGGCGTTGTGTTTGTTAAAGGGGTTATGAGGTGTGGTTCAAGCTGGAGGAGGTTCTGTGATGTTCTGGAGGAGTTTTAATTACATGGAAAAGATCTTTAGGTTGAAGTAACAGTAAATTAGCATTTACTGTTAACTGTTAACATTCCTATCCCTTTATTTCAAGATTACAGTTCTCGTGTTCACAGGGCTGCAAACATGAAGGACAAAAAGCCCCAGATGTGAATATTCTTGAAAACATATGGGACTACCTGGAAAGACGAGCAAGACACCAGGGAAGGCAATCACAAAATCGTGTCGATCTGCACAATTATTTGATGTAAGAGAGGCTGAACATAGACGTCGCCCACATACAGAAACTTGTCCAGTCCATGCCAAATCTAATTGCAATTGTTATTTGTGCTCATGGATCTATTACAATCTATTATGTACCTTTCAGCCATAGCTGTCATAACTTATTAACTTTGAATACTTCTTAACTCAGTTTATTTTATTCTGTAGCACTTTGCTTGACACTTGATGTATTTTAAATCTGCTATATAAATAAAGTTGGTTTGGCAAGTGGTCTTTATGAAATTTATGAAATATTCAGTTCATACGACGACTATGGCAACTACACTACAAATCAAGTGACAACCACTTATCTCTGATCAAATCAAGTGGTCTCAGGTAATGTGTTTTTCTTCCATTCAAAAAACAAAGAATAAATACTAGTTCCTAAATGTCATAATAAAACAATAATTGACTGACATCGTACACCTATGCTTAAAAACAATGTTCATTCACCTTATTAGAAGTACAATTAGAAGTACAGCTGCAGTTTCTCTTACTATGCAAGAAGTTATGTAAAGTCTAACCTGGATGATTTGCTGGAGAGAACGTAGCCATGAAAGGCAGTGCTGCTGGAACACCTCGCTCGAGCTGTCCTTCACAAGCATAGACAACAAGCACAGGCCCTCAAATCTGAAATACATTAAGCAACCTTTAATATCTCTTCTCACTTCCTTTGCTGATGCTGTCAGTGCACACGCCTGTGCTAGATGAGTACCTACAGTACTGAACTAGCATCTGTTTTTTAACATTGCTGGGTCTGTGGTAGCGGTCAAGGTACTGGACTCTGAACCAGAAGGTCCAGGGTTCAAATCCCACCTCTGCCAAGCTGCCACAGTTGGGTCCTTGAGCAAGGTCCATAACCCACAATTACTTGGATTGTAAGACTATATGAGTTGTGAGTCGCTCTGGATAAGGGTGTCTGCTAAATGCTGTAAATGTAAAAACATTGCTATCGGCATCAGTGGCTATATCAGCAACAGACAACTGTGACATCTACAGTATATACAAGGTTATTTCAGGACTAGTCATACAGATACTCAAATCAATGCCAATTTAGCTTAATCAGTTAAACTATTTGGACTGTGGGACCAAACCGGAGTACCCGGAAGAAATCCACGTGGAAATGAAGAGAACACGTAGATTTCACACAGAAAGGACCCAGGCCGACCCAGCCTGGGACTGAAGCCATGACCTTGTTGCTGTGAGGTGGTGGTGCTACCTACCGAGCCACCGTGCTGCCAAATGCGGCAAGACCCAAAGGAGTACCGGTAGCACATCAGATAAAGCCTTGAAACACTTAGACATTGGCTGTGCCGTGGTTAAGCTACTGGACTATTGACATCCCATTCTTAATCCATAGAGTTTAATATAATGCTGGCTCAACCTTTGAAGCCTTAACATCTTCAGCTGTTCTGGGAAGGCTTTCCACAAGGTTTAGGAGTGCCATTGTTTAGCCTAGTGGTTAAGGTACTGGACAATGGACCAGAAAGTCCAGGGTTCAAATCTCACCTCTGCCACAGTTGTTTTAAATGTTTTAAAACATTTTGTGACTCACTGGTTTCTGGCTCCACGTACATATTTTTTTTACAGATGCTCAGACGTGATTCATGATCACACTGTGTGCGGTTCGTGCATATCGAGAAAATGCTTGTTGTTCTAATCCGGACAATGTGTTCGATGCAAATGTGAGATTATTCAGATATGCAGTTTGTCACATTATCCTTGCACTGAAGCTACAAGGATAATGTGATCTTGTTTTGATAGCCTTGAGCCCTGACAGACACAACCACGGATAATCCTGCTGCTCACCTCGTTTTGCTGGAGCCGAGTCGCGAGTTGCTGATTCCCACCAGTCCTCCCACTGTCCCACAGTTCTGCAAGGTAGGGAAACTTGGTTAAACATTCGATAGCCCATTTGTTTCCATGCACACTGATCCAATTCTAAGAATCAGTTTTAGAATCCAGTAACTGTGAGAGTGTTTGTATTAAATAATTATAAGTCATTAACACTCTAAATCTTAATCTCTAAAGCAACTCAATGAGTGCCCCTTGTGGGTGCAATACTGGCTTTACTAAGAAAGTGTAGCGCCAACAAAAAACAGATTATTTCACACAACCCTCACGCTCCTTTAATGGTTGCATGCATAATGTTTTGAAGTGCACATCCAAAACATGGGTATAGAAGACATTGCCCCCTTCTTTGCTATTACAGCAGTCCTTATTCTTCCAAAAGTCCTTTCCACTTTATTTTGGAACTAGACCCCCTTTCCTTTACGCTGCACAGGCATGTGTTAGCAAATCATAAACAAACTTGTCTGCCGTGTGGAATTTTTACATGGTCTGAGAGTGATTTTTAGTTTGCATCTTGCGAGGAAAAAATACCTCGCAGGGGAAGCACATTAAAATACTTCAACACAACTAATGTAATACGTCATTTAAAGAACAAGCACTTGGCAGAGTACGGTGAATTTCCGAGGCTCACTGCAGATAATAAAAAAGGGATCCGGTATGTGATCGGTATCAGAGATTGGCTCTCATGGGTGATCGGTATGGACAGCATAAAACATGATCGGATATATTCCAGAGCAATTTCAAGGAGTCTAGGCTCTATGCAAGCCAGCCAAGTTCTCAGTCAACGTTGGTAAATGTCAAGACTTTCTATAAGAACAGCAGGAGAAAAAATTGATAAACTGACTTGTTGGAAGCAGAAAGCTATAAACATGTCATCAAGTCACTGGCCTATTCAGTACAACCCATTTTACTACCACAGTTTATCCATAGTGGATTCAGAAAATAAAAAAAGGTTTAAGATGCATCCTACCTCCCTAATAAATGATGAAAAAATAGTTACACTTATTTTGCTTATGACAGTTAAACAGGCTGAAGGACTGGGTAGGGTCGAGATTCCAGGTATTGTCACACACTCAACAAAACTGCAAAGCCATTTGTGGACATGCCAAAAATTATACGCGAGTATTAGTTTTGCCCTACCTTTTCTGCTACAATAACTTTCATTCTTCTGAGAATCTTTTTTAGATTTGGGAGCATAACAATGCAATCAGCCACTTATGTTAGACAATAAACCGTCATTCCAAATCATCTCAAATGTGTCAAATTAAGGCCATGGCTCTCTACAAGCCAGCCTACTTTCTTTCTTTTATCTTTTTAATAGTATGTATTTTTTTTACAGAAAGGCAGGGCAGAAATTTGATGGACTAACCTGCTGATAAACTGGAAATGTATTAAAGTGTTATATTCAGTCACCGAGTTGTCCAGGACACCCAACTCTACTGCCAAATTGTCTATATAGATTCCAAGCATGAATATTCATATAGCAGCATGAAAAGCAATGGCCACAAACTTTTGGTCATACTTTTTGAGATCTGTGCTGCAGACCTGCAGAAACAAGTCACTGGGATCTGCTTGTCGCTGTTGCCTGGGTAGAGGCAGTATTTTGTGCTTCTTCATAGAAAATGAACTGTTGCTTTTTCCCTCTTTAATGTGAAAAGCTCTAGGATTTCAGAATGATATTGAAAATGAAAGTGTCGGTGCATCACTATATTGACCTAACCTTGTACACCCACCTTGTAAGTACACTCGCTGCCCCATTGTCATCAGATCATCATATACACTGATCAGGCATAACAGTAAAACCACTGACAGGTAAAGTAAATACCATCGACATGATGCAATGCAACATGGTGTGATGCTCTGGGAAATGTTCTGCTGAGAAGACTTCGGTCCTGCCATTCATGTGGGGGAACATTTCAGCTCTTTCAGCATGATAGTACATCCTGTCCCACTGCCAAAAACTATTCAGGAATGGTTTGACAAATATGACAGAGTTCAAGCTAATGATTTCACCTCCAAATTCCCCAGATCTCAATCTGAGCGAGCATCTGTGGGATGTGCTAGGCAAATAAATCAGATCCCTAAAGGACCCAACTAAGGTCTTATGGAGTCACCGCATGCCTCACTGCGTCAGAGCCTACTGGGGAGCTACACAATATTGGGCGGGCAGGCAGAAGTAATGTTATGGCTGATAGAAGCAATCTGTTGTTATATTGGTAATTTGGGACCCGACCAGTGAAAACGACCACAACAAGGCTATCGCTGCCTACTTATTTTGGTGATTATTCTCTTCATGTGTGTGGTAGTACCCTGCTGAAAAAAAACAAGCACTGACCAGCATCAGATCCAAGTTTAAGCTGGTGTGGTGCTGGTTTTGCTGGTTGCTCAGTATGATCTTGCTGGTTTTGTTGTTTAAACAGTATGTACTAGTCCCCAGCACACCAAGAAAAGACCACCATGAACTGGTCACAACCATAAAATAACCAGCAAAGACCAGTATGTGCTGGTCACCAGCACCCCCAGTAAAGACTAGGAGAGGCTGGTCACCAGCACCCCCAGTAAAGACTAGGAGAGGCTGGTCACCAGCACCCCCAGTAAAGACTATGTCTTTATGATGACCAGCAAAGACATGTTCAAAACACAACAAATGCTGGTCACCAGCATCATACTGCTCTTTTTTCCAGTAGGGTAGTGTAACTACTACGATTATTCTGGGATAAACAAAGAACAACAACAAACTGATAGCTTGGCAACAGTCAGCCAAAAAGGGAGCATAATAAGATAAGAGCATGCCATCATAAAGTACTTAACTTGCATATTTCTTATGCACGTGTGCCTCTATGCCTTACTGGCAAGCAGATGGGTGCAGCTTTGCCCCTCTATATCACGTTCCTCAGTACAAATAGTCTAGAAATGTTCTGATACCGTCTGCAATTACAATTAAAGGTTCATTATGGGTAATTAAAAGGCAGCTGTACCACCAAAGACAGTAGTAATGCAGTATATACCAACTTCAAACATTCAAATGAACAAGGCTGAGCTGAGTGCAGTGGTGCGTCAGGACGAAGTGTGTATCTGTATGTGTATCTGTATATGTATCTGCATCTCTGCAGATTAATAGACGATTCGAGACGGAATACACAAAGACGGCATCATCATTCTCCTCATTACCCCTCTAACCAAGTGCTGCAAAGGTGCAGCTCAAACGTACCTGCGTTCCGACCACGCCATGCTCGCGATAATCCGCTAGAATTGCCGGCAAATACTCGGGTTTCTCTTCTTTGAGCACCGACACCAAACCTTCAGTCAGTCGGATATTGTTGGAACCATGCAACCAAGCAGCCGTAGCCATCTTGCCTCCTCTGAATTGCGTCAGTCGCATTGGACGAGCTGTTTGGTTCGTCTGACGTATTTAGTTCGCGCCGACGGGGTGCACTATTTCACTGTAGAGTATTCCTTTTCGGTAGAAGTGAAATACGTAGAGCAGATATAATAATGTAACGTGGAAGAAGACAAACACCAAGATTCTTCCTCAAACGGAAACTTGTTATTAAACTTCGTAGTTCAGAAGAGCTGTGAGAAACTGTACTTAAAAGACCTGATCACTGAGTGAGGCTGAATGGGAGCTAACATGACCTCTCATGCATTGCTCACAAAAATTAAGTTATATTTAATTATGG
>JAUZST010012416.1:0-11466 GCA_034779995.1 Parotocinclus haroldoi
AGCCGCTGCAGAAGGGGGGGGGGTCCAAAACAGCAGTTTGTTTGCCTGTTCCCGCGATACTTGTCTAACTTAGGCACGTGCGGCGACGAGACCTCGATTTCGCGCGCTGAGACCAAAGCTCCGGTCAGAGGTATGATTGACAGGTGCTCGAGCGAATCAGCGGGTACACCTCGACTCGCGAAAACCAATAGAGATTGGGCATACGTTGGGCAGGCGGGAAGAGTGTAAAACGTTGTTGAAGTGCTCTTATTGATTCGGTGCGGGTGGTTTAAAGTTGAGTGGCTTCACGAGTTTTACTGGTTTTAGATTTTTAATTAGACGAGAAATAATTAAAGCGCGAGCGTTTGTTTTTTTCCGTTTTGGAGAAGACCTGAAGAGAAAGGTAATTGTAGACGTTCTGCTCTGTTTATATTTGAAAGGAATGCTTAGGGTCCCTACACGTCCTTCTGTGCTTTGAGTGTTTAAGATGAAATGAGGGCGAAATAGTTGTAAAGAAATTGACCTGCGGTGTTGTGCTTACGTTTTTAAAAGTACTTTGCTGATTTACTTTTAGTTTACAATCCTTATTTCTCTTCATAGTAATTTCAGCCGAATTGAAATCAAGACGCTAAACTAAACGAGAAGCTGAGGTTGTGTCTCAACCCGCATTTTAATTCACTTAAATTAATGGTTCGTTTCAATACGATAAACAACGTTGGCTGCACTATTTGTACACAACGTAGTGCGCTCACATGCGAATTGGAACAACGCCCAAGGCGGCAATTACTTTGCACATTGCTTTCCTATTTTTTTTATTTTTTTATCTCAACGTTAACCCTAAACTCTTAAAATGTCTAACAGGAACACTTGGTTCCATGTCTTTCATCTTTACTAATGTCAAAACGTTTAACTTAGCAATGACAGTCTTTAACAATGTCCAGACCAACGTAAAATCAACGTGGTCAAATAGCATTGAAAATAAACGCGTTACAAACATTCAGCTCGTGTTCCACGTCCAAATTGCATGGAAATAATCCAAATGGTAACAAAAAACCGACTTCATGGCTGCATGTTTGTTCCACCGAGGGAGTGTTTAGCTGTCATCCACATGCTGGGCGGTAGGTGGCGCCACAGGTCACTTCCGTCACCACAGCTGGGGCTTTGTTAGAGAATGTTTTAATTGTAATAGGTCTAAAGGGTTGTGTTTACAATAAAAGAACAATTTTGACTTGTGTCAAACACGTACATTAAATGTTTATTGCTGTAAGTTAGGAGAAAAAAAACTGGTGGATCAAGACTTGTCTTGTTTACCAAAAACTTCACTTCCTCCATGTTGTGCTTGGCTGTGTTTTCAGGAGTATCGAGCCTGTTTCTTTGCTTACCAAGTACTAGGCGCACTCCAACCTACACCTGTGCACGTGTAGGGTATAACTGAGTATTGTATAGTTTAAAATATTCTAACCACCAAATTTCTATAGATGGATCAAAAGCCCTCGTTGCCACGGCAGTAACGTTTCTAAACACGTAGCTCAGTTTTTGCTCGTTAGATGTGGACAGCTCCATAATGGCTGCTGTAATCAGAAATGATAAATCCATTGTTGGATATCAGTGTTATGAGTTATATTACAGAGGATACAGGTTTCAGGTTGGTTGTCTGGAGATGCATTATTTAGTGTTTTCACTCCAATAATGCCTATATTTACATTTACGGCATTTAGCATCCAGAGCGACTTACAACTTATACAGTCTTACAATCTAAGCAATTGTGGGTAAAGGGCCTTGCTTAAGGGCCCAACTGTGGCAGCTTGTCAAAGGTGGGATTTGAACCCTGGTCCTTCTGGACCACCTTAACTGCTAGGCTACCACAGTCCTGTACCACAGACCTATGTTGCATTGACTGAACAGTACTGTGATGCTTAGCAGGACTGTGCCATAACATCATTCACAATAATACATCAACATGAAATAATGAAATAAAAAAATAATAAAAATGATACAATCATTTTTTTAGGCGATACAAAAACATCCATATATCGTGATATTCCGGCATCTTTACTTAATGATGTAATGCATTTACACAGAGTATGGAGTACTTCCAGTATGTTACTTCTAGGCAGAGCAACAGATACGGCAAAAAGTGGGGCGTGTGGAGGTGGAGTTTGTACCAAAAAGTGGAGGTTGTTTTGGTACAAAACGTCAGATTTCCAACCAACAGTGATACTTAAACTACACAAAAGATCTGTAACAGCAAATCTAATGTTTCACCACCTCGAACAGAAGCACTTAGCTGAGCACGAGGAAAGTAAAAAATGCCACGAGATCAGGTCTTTCAAAGTATAAAATCTATTTTGTTGCAATTGCATGTTGAAATGTATCATTATCACAAAGCTGCCCTGAAATATCATGATAGAATTTTAGGGCCGTATCGCCCACCCCTAATACTTAATATGTCTACGTTGGTCATTTAGCAGACGCCCTTATGCAGAGAGACTTAAACTTAAAACATAGTTTTACAATCCAAGCAGCGGTTGGCTAAGGGACCCAGCTTGCGATAGCTTGGCAGAGGTGAGACTTGAACCCTGGACCTTCTGGTCCATAGCCCAGTACCTTAACCGCTAGGCTACCACAGTCCCATACATTTTCCCTTGTTGTCAAGGCCACTGGGTATGACTTTAGGGGTGGGGGGAGTTTGAGGGTTAGGAAATGGTCTGCCTGTGTCAAAATATTAGTTTTGTAAATTAATAAAATCAGGGTGCAGTATGTTTTGCATGTATTACGAAGTGGAAAAGCCTTTCTTTATCTGAGTTACAGTGCACAATACTGGTGCAGTAAATTGGAGGAACTGAAAGCGAAGTAAGCAATCCCATCACTTTCTCTTGCTTTTTTTTTTTTGTGCGCGCAGGGCTGCTGCAATGTGGATCCAGGTGCGCACCATGGACGGCAAGGAGACCCACAGGGTCGACTCCCTGTCCAAACTCACCAAGGTGGACGATTTGAGGGTTCGAATCATGGAACTGTTCAATGTAGAGCCTGAGAGGCAAAGGCTCTTCTACAGGGGAAAACAGGTGCGCTTTTGATGATGGACTGATGAAAACTTTATTAAAAAGAAGCATTAGGCAGCGACCTGAACTGACATTAAACGAACAGCATTACAGCACGTGAATTCAGTCAGTCAAATCAAGTAAGATTGATTTATTCTGGCGCATTGTCTCAAAGCAGCTTCAAAATATTATATTATGTTATAAGGCCAATCCAAGATTGAGAAACCACTGTCGCTTTAGGCTAAGGGGAAAACTCTAAACATTGTAAGGAAGAAACCTTGAGGGACCAAGACTGAAAATGGACCGGTCGTCCTTGGCTGGCTCGGATATTAATTGTAAGAATTGCGTTTTAATTCGGACCAAAGGCAGAAGACCAGACCCTTTTGGTAAATACATTGCTCACAAAAATATGAGGATATTTCATTATGGGATTTTATTTTGAAATACCATCTAAATTTTGTGAGCAGTGTGAAAATGTAAATGGCAAAATGGACTGAAGGCTCCAGTTTAACAGGAAACACGGCACATTTCTCATGAGCACTGTCTGAGCTGATTGAGTGAAATGTTGTGACCGTTTCCCCTCCGTTAATTTAAATGCGTCCAGTTGGCGTAGCTCCAGAGGAACTTATTATTAACACAGTCTTACAACTCCAACAATTGTGGATTAAGGGTCCCGCTACTGTTGCACATGATTGTGAATCCCTCTCAGTTGGTAGTGAGATAAATTTGGTAAATGGAGAAACTGACAACTAAAGACAACTTGTGGTAGCTATTACCACAATTATTACGATTACCATTTAGCTTCAGGTAGCCACGTCTGATCTTTGCCTCAGGTTACTGTCTGGAGTTTGGTATGTTCTCTCCGCATTCCTGCTACTTTTGAGAAACATGCTTTTTATTGCCAACTGTTGCAGATGGAGGACGGCCACACCATTTTTGACTACAACGTGGGACTGAACGACATTGTTCAGCTTCTGGTGCGTCAGGCTCCTCCTCAAACGGTCTCTCTGCCCAAAGACAAGGAGGGTGAACTCTCGGACTCTGACTCCGGCTGTGGTTCAGGCCAGAGCGAGTCAGATAAGAACTCTACTCATGGAGAGTGCGAGTCCCAGAGTGCTGGAACCTCAGCTCAGAGCGATCTCGTCGACCCGGGCTTTGGCCTTTACAAGGTATATACACTCACAACACACTTTGTTTACTTGTCGTCCTTCTTGGTGTACATGCGCGTTTACAGGACTGCACATGTTCCTAAACTGGTTTCTGGATTGTTTTAGGTAAATGAGTTTGTGGACGCTCGGGACTTGAATATGGGAGCTTGGTTTGAGGCACAGATTGTCAACGTCACCAAGGCACCCAAGAATGCTGAGGAAGGAGGCATGGAAACGGAGGGGGAGGAGGAGATACTGTACCACATAAAATATGAAGAGTGAGTTATGTTATGTTTGTGCCACATGACTGGGTAAATGCTTTTAATACTGCCGTATGTCATAGGGGTGTATTCTTCTGATGGGGTGTCGTTTTCTCTGCGTGACAGTATACCATGTACAATCAGCCAATCGCATTGATGCATTTAGGTACGTACACATGGTCAAACCAAGCATGAGACCGGCTGGAAAAAGACGTTTTAAGTGATTTTGAATGTGGTATGGTTGGTGTTAGACTTGTCCGAGTATTTAGAAGCGGCTGGTCTACTTGGATTTTCTCACACACACACACACACACACTAATCCATTGAGGGCAGTTCTTTTGATAAAATGCTTTGTTGAAGCTAAAGGAGAATAAAAAACTGGTAAGCTGATTAAAAAGGTTACAGTAACCCTTACCTCCTTATAACCAAGGCATGCAGAAGAGCATCTCTGCAAACACACGTTGAACCTTGAGGCAGATGGACTTCGGAGACTCTCAAATTGATTTGCTTGTTATTTGGTCTGTATGATGTCACCCTGCCCAGCCCTAGTATGAAAATTAGGTGACATTTCAAAATGAATATAAATGCTGCCCCACAGTCCAATCCTGTCCATCCCCCTTCACTGTCAGTGTGTTTTGACACCCTTACATCCTACTGAGCAATCCTGATGGGGGCACTCTCGTCCAGTTTATCACGCTCCTGTTCACCCCATAAATATATCACTTACTACTCAATCTTATTTGCGTAATCGAACAACTTTTTGACTTATTCGCGTTTCTGATTGTCTTGTTCAGTGAAATAGAATCAAACCCTTTTATTTATTTTTAAAATATATTTTTTTTAAAATCGGATCATATTAATTTTGAAATATCCCCTACTGTTGGCGTGTAGTTTTTGGAAGATAAAATGTACCCAATTTTCTCGTCTCCACCCAAGCGTTTATTAGGTTCACTTGTGGTCAGGAAGGCTTGCGTTTTATTCAAACATGGTAGCGATCTGCGTACAAGGCTTTGTTATAGACGCCATAAATAACTCGATCAGATTTGCATGCTTGTGCTGACTTTGTTTTGCAGCTACCCAGAGAACGGCGTGGTGCAGCTGCAGGGAAAGGACGTGCGCCCTCGCGCTCGTACCGTGTACCAGTGGCACCAGCTGGATGCTGGTATGACCGTCATGGTAAACTACAACCCGGACGAACCCAAAGAACGTGGCTACTGGTACGATGCCCAGATCCAGAGAAAGAGGGAGACGCGCACTCAGCGCGAGGTTTTTGGCAAAATACTTCTCGGGTATGTGGAGCTGATTTTGGTGTGATCTTAACTGCTGTTCCGGACAGTGAAGTAATCAGTATGTCTGCACAGGGATGCTGGCGACTCTCTCAACGACTGCCGGATCTTATTTGTGAATGAGATCTACAAGATCGAGGAGGCTGGAAGCTCTGAGGGACCTGCATCTGGTTCTGACAGCCCGCTGAAAAGTAAATCAAGCAGCATGTCATTAGTCTTAATGTGCAGTACTTGGGCCTGCTTTAAAACAAAGCGAGACTGATTGAGCTTCCCAAGCAAAAACGAGTGTAAAAGCACCTTTACTTTTGAAAGATGTTAATTGGTTTCTTCCTGCTATTGTAGCTCTTAATCTTATCTGACTCGAACGTGCTTTCTTCAGGGTCCAATGGGCCAGAGTGTAAGCACTGCAAGGACGACCCGAAAAAAACCTGCCGCTGGTGTAACTGCCGTGTGTGTGGCATAAAGCAGGACCCGGACAAGCAGCTATTGTGTGACGAGTGCGACATGGCGTTTCACATGTACTGCCTCACCCCACCCCTAACGACCATCCCTGATGATGAGGACTGGTGAGGAGATTTTCCTACAAAGAAAACTGTTATCCTCTGAACGCATTTGATTGGCAGTGGACCTCCGTTTTATTTCTAAATCATGAAAATCCTCTGGATAAAACGTCACATAAATCAAAATCAGATTTGCATAGTGATCGGATCGCAGTAAAACTTGGTCGACAGCAGTAAAACTGCTGAAGAACTTTTTCTGGACTCACAGTTGCAATTTTTTTGGTCCTGATGTTAGACAAGGCTTATATTTAATGTACATTTCATCTGGTTAAAATGCGCTGTCCAAAATGGAATGCCCCGTAGTTGAGTAGTTTAAATACTTAATTACTGGCCCCAAATCATTTGAATTATTTATTTATTTTTTGCATGTACAGACCATTTTAGAAAGTTTATTTCAATTAATTGGGATGGTGTCTGAGCTGACGAGCCAAAACGAGCCACCTAGTTTATTAGTTTTAAGATTTAAATATTGATGCGATTTAAGTTGATTGATGCCGTCCCTATTTTTGAATCCGATTCCACATGTTCACAGATGCTTTTATCGTACAATGACACGCATTTTAAATGTTGTTCGTCAGTATGCGTGCATCGTAGCCACGTGTTACGATTAAAAGAAAAGAAACTGCAAAGAATGACGCCTCTCATTGGCAGTCTTGAATCATTTTATTCTTATTTTATAAGCTTGCCTAATTCTCTCCCTCTGTATGCACAGGTACTGCCCAGAATGCAGGAATGATGCGAGTGAGGTCGTCCTCGCAGGAGAGAAGCTGAAAGAGAGCAAGAAGAAAGCCAAGATGGCATCTGCCAGCTCGTCCAGCCAGAGAGACTGGGGCAAGGTAAGGGGTCAGCGGGAATAGCGAGCTCTGGTGTTTTTAGATGGATTTGCGTAATCCCCTGCTTCCTCTGCGTTGTGTATTTAGGGCATGGCATGTGTAGGCCGCACCAAACAGTGCACCATCGTTCCCTCCAACCACTATGGACCTGTGCCAGGAGTACCTGTGGGCACGCTCTGGAAGTTTAGAGTGCAGGTGAGCTACTGATAAATTGTCTTGTAAAACTGTTCTTCCTCCTTTTGACTAATCAACAACATATTCATCCCACTGTGACTAATTGATGCCCTCTTGCTTTAACCCTTTCAGCACCATAAGGATTTTGCACACAATTTAATTTGACACTGGCTATGAAACCGACGTGTACATATGGAAACCAGCCTTATTTATATAAAGTCTGTGACATGCGGCGTGGTTTCACACAAATGGACTGCTCTAGAGTGCTCTAAAGGCTGTCCCACAACAGTCGTGTTTAAACATGACTTGACTTGCTGTAAATTTGTAATTTGTTTCTTGCAATAGGTGAGCGAATCAGGAATCCACAGGCCTCACGTGGCTGGAATCCATGGAAGAAGCAACGACGGAGCCTATTCTTTAGTGCTGGCCGGAGGCTATGAGGATGATGTGGTATGTTGTATTCCATTCATGCTGGTAGATCCATGATCTGATGCTCCTAAAATCGTAAGCGAGTTATTCATCAGTTGGACTGACTTCGTACTCTGAAACCCTTTCAGGATGACGGCAATGAGTTCACATACACAGGTTCCGGTGGCAGAGATCTTTCTGGTAATAAGCGTACTGCAGAACAGTCCTGCGATCAAAAACTCACCAACATGAACAGGTCAGTAACTGCTCTTAAGGATCCCCGTCTAGCTGTGGAATTTGTGTTCAGCTTTAAAAAAAAACAAAAAATTTTATTGGATGTTGACACGAATGGAATTTGTAGACATGAACATTCTCGACCCCCTCCCCCTTGCCTTTAATGCTGTGGATGATGCTCTGGTGTCTGTTCACGAGAAAACGGTGCAAACGCAACCAGGGATGATCTAACTCCCTGACCGACCTCCTCTCCCTCAGGCACAGCTTATTATGACTTCATGTGATGCTGAAAACCCCACTGGGACTCGCACCTTGCTCTTTGCAATGGTTGGCTAGTGTATTGGATCACTGTGCTGTTGTAATGTCTGTACTCATGATGTGTCATTTCTGTGCTGTGGTAGCCTAAGATAGTGTAGCATGGAAAAGTAGGTATCTGTTCAAATCTCACATCTTCCAAGCTGCCACGGTTTGGGTTCTGGAGCAAGGCCCTTAACCCCCAGTTGCCTGGATTGTAAGGATGTGGAACAGTTGGGTTCTTCTTGGAAAAGGGTGCAAGCTCAGTGTCTAAAATCTATAAATGTAGTGTAGTGGTTAAGATACTGGACTAATGGACCCAGAAGGTCTAGGGTTCAAACTCCACCTGTGTGAAGATGTCACTGTTGTGGTATTTTGTATCAGTTCTATATAGGGCTGAATTCGATATTCTGTGTCGGTATCGGCCAGATGCGTGGCAAAATCACCGGGGGGGAACCCATTTAATCCGATATCTTTCCTATCACGTTTATGCTTTTACTACAATTTGGACGTCACGCCCTAAACAGAGACGTGTCACGTGAGCATCTGCTGAAAGTCGGGTTAAAACTGCTCATCATGTCAGCTGTGTGGAGTTATTTTAAGCTCAAGCATGATAAAAGTAAAACGGCCGAGTGCACAGCCAGTGTTTTAAGAGGTGGTAGCAGTGTATCGATCTGATACCAGTATCGCCAGATACAAGTTTGCAATATCAGTATCAGTATTGGGCATTACAAAGTGGTATCAAGCCAGCCCTAGTTCTGGATTATGGCATCTCTTAAATGACTGTCCAAAGTATTGTCCTAATCTCTACCAACTACAGAGCATCATTAGTGTGACAGCCACAAATGATTTGGATCACTTATATTTTACTCATTATCGCGTAATAGCACAGGTCACATTAACACACAAAACGCCACTGTGGTTTATTGTTATGCCTGGCAAACGAGGCAGCAGGTGGCACATGACGTTCCTGAAAGTGCCTTAGAGAATGAAATTTGTTCCTTGAAGTATCGTTGTGGTAATCGCTATTGTTCTGTTTATTGAATTATTCAGTGCGTTCCATTTCCACATCTCCCTGCAATATCACTAATATAATGTGAGTACAGCGAATAGGAAATTTAGAGTACTTTTAATTTTTTTTTTTTTTTTTTTTTTTTCTTCAGGGCCCTGGCATTGAACTGTAACGCACCTGTGAACGATAAAGATGGAGCCGAGGCTAAAGACTGGAAGGCGGGGAAGCCCGTGAGAGTAGTGCGTAGCTCCAAGGGCCGCAAACACAGCAAGTACTCCCCAGAAGATGGGAACAGATACGACGGCATTTATAAGGTGAGTGTAGAGGAGGGCTGAGGCGAAGGCGCTGACGCCAAACGTGAGGAAGGAAGTTCATAATTTACCTGATGGCTCACCAGTCACTCGACAGCTTCAGTGTTTAGCAGCCACTTGGCATTTCCAGTTTGTCTGATTTTTCCCACCCAGTAAATACAGAATAAAAGAATTATTAATTAGTACTGTAATTAGTAAATTTATTGCAACCAAGCCATTGTTGACTCACCAAGCATATCTTGTACAAGGTGGTGAAGTACTGGCCAGAGAAGGGCAAGTCAGGGTTCCTTGTTTGGCGGTACCTGCTCAAGAGAAATGATGAAGAACCAGCACCATGGACCAGAGACGGCAAGGAGCGCATTAAGAAGCTTGGCCTCACGATGCAGGTAATGGAGCTGAAGTTAGGAATTGGTTGTGCAACTGTGCCTTGGCTGCCTTAAACGAACACCGTGGATGTTTACCTGCTGCCTAATTATGTTGATCACATCCGTACCAAATTCCATAATGAACATCAACTTTAAAGCCAACAACAATGAATGGAATTTTCAGCCAAGCTGAAACAAGTCAGAGACACAGAATTATTTAAAGCACATCTAGAAATAACTGTATGATCAAAGCTAACCAAAAAGTTATAGTACAGCCATGCTGTGCAAATAAACATCATTTTAACATGGTGTTAAACTACATGTGTAACCCAGACCTCAGGTAAGATAATCATAGGTTTTAATGATGTGGCTGAACAGTTTATGCTCTTTAATTCATGAAAGGTTCAGACAAAACGGTGGCAAAAGGATAACATTAATTTTAGAAAATAAATATCTGGCTGCATGTTGCCTTGTTTCTAACACTAATCTGGTTATCTTACTTCTGTTTCAAACTATTTGGGAAAGACGAGCTTGCATTATCACTGTAGCAACTGTTCTAGCCCATGAAAGTGAGTAGAGTATAAAGATCAAATCGAATTCGGCTCTTGTTAGCAGCGTGTCCGTACGATGAGGTTTGAACGTGGTCTGCGACTATGCTTATATTGTTACTGATCTTTTCCAGTATCCCGAAGGTTATTTAGAAGCGGTGGCAGCTAAAGAAAAAGAAAAGGAGAATAAGATTGAGGAAGATGTTGCTGAGACACCCAGCAAGGGCAAGAGAAAGAGGAAATCCCAGACGGGTAAGTACACCTAAAATCTTTTGTGTCTGTGTTGGGATTGCTCGCCATTTATTTTATTTTCTATACATTTCGATTTGCATCTCATTTGAATTTAATGCCCGATTCAGTTGAGGACGAGGAGGAAAAACGTTCGCCGTCTAAGAACACACCCAAGAAGATCAAAGTGGAAGCCTACAAGCTGACCAAGGAGCAGAAAACCCTGATCAAGGACGACGAGCTTAATAAGAAACTCTGGGACGAAGCTAAACAGTCTCTAAGCCTTGGACCAGTATGTATAATACTTCTCATACCGGCTTTATAAATGCTGTTACCAATTTTTTAGCAAAGCACAAAGCAGCTGATAATATTGACACACTGTTTCTACAGAAATTCCTAAATAAGGTGGAGGAGGTGTTCTTATGCATTTGCTGCCAAGAGGTCGTTTACCAGCCCATCACCACGGATTGCCAGCACAACGTCTGCAGGGTAAGATTTAAACCATGGTTACGCTGGGAACACTCCACTCGCTCATACCTACCTGCTAACGGGCCACCAGGACCCCCTCTGTGGGTTAAGAACTTCTGTTAAATACAGTCTCAACATAAGCATTTAGTTCAGGACCAGTTAATTATATGTTTCATCACAACTAGGGGTGGCTAGTGGACAGAATTAAAATATTATTTCACAATGTACTACGATGCCTCACATAGTTCAATGAATGTACGGTATAAAAACATCTGAAATACAAGTTGGTGTACATATGTATATTTTATATTTATATA
>JAUZST010012417.1:0-11466 GCA_034779995.1 Parotocinclus haroldoi
ACGTATATATATATACATACACATACGTATATACATACATATCTATATATACGTATATATATAAAAAAAAAATATATATATATATATATACACTGTACCTCCAGTACAGTTATATATATTATTATATTTTTTTTACAAATAATAATAAATATAAAATAAAACATTGGGTACTTCTTGAAGGTTTTGATTTGCAATGCAATTTAAACAAACATGCAGCGAGTAAAGCCATACATATTGGATTAGCAACACATTATCCTGTTGGTTAGATGGCACCATAGCAACATACACGGTCATCAATGTTATATTAAAACCTCCCGTCTGTGGGGTCAAGACCTCTGAAGGATGACCTGTGTTTTAGCACCAAGACTTTAGATCAGATCCTTTTAAGTCCATTAATTTGCTAGATTGGTGCCTATAAGGATTAGAGTTGTTTGACCAGCACATCCCACAGGTCAAGTCAAGCCAGCATCTTGATCTCATTGTTTTGTTTCTTGAGCTCAAACCTGTGCAGTGTGGCAGGGTGCATTAGCCTGCTGAAAGAGGCCACTTCCATTACAGTATACCATTGCCAGGTGAACTGTCTACAGCAATGCTTAGGTAGGGGGCCGTCAAAGTAACATCCATACTAATGGCCAAAGGTTTCAAACAGAATATCACACTGTCAATAATATTCACTTCACCTTTTCATGTTATGGCTGATTAGTATACACATTACAGCATGGTATCAAAACCAGTTTCATTTAACAGACTTGATATCATAGGCTCTACTATTTATTTAGCAGATTAGATTTATTTAGATTATAAGATCAGTGTGGCTCCACTACATTAATTGAATAATTGATTGGTTGGTTGGTTGGTTGGTGTTTAACGCCTTGGTAACCCATAAGTTCTTTTTATCGCAGGAAGTGGTAATGGTGAGACTACATTGTTATTTGCTAGACTGATTAGGGCCTTGTCTTTCTCCGGTGGTCTAGATTAGCACTTTCACTTTATCACAGCACTTTATCCCGCAGCTGCCAGGAAGTTGATGAGGGTTTTATCTTTGAATGGGGCTAAGGTTTCTCCTATTGTACATGCCATCTGAAGCATCTGTATTTCCAGGCAGTATCTTGTGTAGTCAGTCAGTATGTCATTCACCATTAAGGAGACACAGCATGAGCTGCAGACTGACAAACTCCCATCCCAAAGTTTGTCCTAAAACCGAGTCGGTCTTGTGTGCCCAATACAGAATCTGGAGTACAGCATCTGGAGTACAGCATCTGGGGCACATTACCTCCAGTACAGTTAAGCAAAGAGAAACTGAGGAGTGTCATAGAATGGCAAATGGCATTTGTTGTGAAAGGACATCCTCCAGCAGCTCTCAAGTCACCATCATATAGGTACGCAACGTTTTTTTTTTTTTTTTAAATTATCAATAGATACGGTGGGGCCAATTACCAAAGGTAATTTGTGACATTTTGCAAGAGTTTGGCATAATGATTAGCAAATGGCTGATAATGTTGATTATGTTGCAATCACAGATGTGATAAAAATGCCACAACTCATAAATCACAGTGCTAATGGATACTTAAATTTAATTTACATCTTAAAATGTGTCATCTTTTTTCACCAAGTTTGGAATTGCTAAGAACTGAAATTAATAAGCAGAATCTAAATCGAAAAAACTCAAAAAGATACCCAGACCTAGTGCACAACTCTGGAACATGGTGCATTATCACACAATCGCAAACGGCAAATTGCACAAAAATGTCATGCAGGCTCGTTTCACAGCAATAAGCAGAAAGCTCACAAACTGAGAGAAAGCTGTTATGAGTCATGAAGCTCACAGCAAAGCAACAGTTCGGGACAGAGTATTCTGTACAGTGTTACAGAGTTGCAAAATGACTGCTACCACATCAGCAAAACAATTATGAAATATAGCTCTCTCTCTATTGTGCAGTAACACTGCACTTAAAACAATACTACCCACATATCATCAAGCTCCATCTATTTAGCTCTCTTTATTTATAATTATGTTCCTAACAACAAACGTACTCAAGTGCCCACATCACTTTCCAGGTACCTAAGAGACTAATTACACTTTCACACTACACATCCAAACATTTACTTTGCCTGTCCCAGCTGACACATAATTGCTGCCACTTGTGTTCTGTTCAAACAATCACTGAACACATGCTCTGGTCTTTATAAACCCAAACCAGCACACATGCTCTATAAAGAGCATGTTCATAAATTCCTAAATTTTCAGGTTTTAAGGTGAGGAAATTACAGGTGAAGAGAGTGAGTGTGTGTAGTTTGAAGTATGAACAGAACTACAGTTTCTGGACCTTAATTGAACAGGGAGAGTAAAACTTTTACTCAAATTGAACTTTGAATCCACTGCTACAAATAATGCATGTAAAGAGAAAGATTAATCGCGTCATAGATGACAGTGTTTACACAGTCCTGAGATGAACAAGTGGTTGAACTATGCCTGAAAACAGGTTAATTCCAGGTTCTGGTGCTTTGGTTGTTAATTGTGTCACAGATGCATGCAGATTGCATGTGAGTAGAAATCAGAATCAGTATCAGCTTTATTTCGCCAAGTATGTTTACACACACAAGGAATTTGGTTCTGGTTGATTGTCTCTCTAGTACAATATATTGGTACATGTAATTTAAAGTCTATACAATATATGAACATATCAAATAGAATCAGGTAAGTGTGCTTTTTAGTGCAATTTCTTAGTCAATAAGTTGCAGTATGCATTGTAGTGCAAAAACAATCATGTGCATCATTTAGGCAATGGTGTTCACAGTCCAGTGTTATTGCTATCAGCTGTTAATGAGCGTAATGGCACGAGGAAAGAAACTGTCTAGATGCAATAGAAAATAAATAGACAATTAATGGCATGGTGTTCCTTTACAAAGAAAACCGTATAACCGTTCAAGTATCAACTTGGGCCGTTAATGGTGCTTTTGATTTATTGCATTTTCCTTACTTGGCCACATTATGTACGCGTACTTTAAGTGGCCCTTGATCACTACACTCTAGACAGAACATGTATATTAGTCATAGGAACCAGAACATTCCTTATACAGGTTTGCCAGTTACTGTGTGACAGCATATTTGATTGCACAAACAATATTCCAGTCTAATTTGAAAGCATGCATGGCACACAAGACAATGGCTTGTGTCTAATGAAATAAAGACTTTGCATTCAAATGTATTCAGTTAATGATCACTGTTTATTAAATTATTAACGCATTCAGCTGAAGCTTGGGTTGTTTTATAGACAAAAAACTGGTGTATTTGCATTAGTGTCAAAAATGTGCAAGCAAGAAAGCAGTTAATTGTGATGATGTTAAGAACTCTTAATGGAGGTATCGGTAGTATCAACGGAATACAGCACAGCTCATTGTGCTCTAGCCATTGCACGACTTCCAAGTAGTACCAATAACCTTCATGATCCCCAAATTCCTCTTCAAACATCAGCTTTTTCACCACATCAGAACCTCATATGACAAAGCTCACGCTCATCATGCTTAATGTTAACACAGCACAACCATGCATGTACTTCTCTGTGAGGAGAGCATCCTCCAAAAGCGAGTCCTCAGGTCTGCAGGGGTGAAAAATCTTTGTGATATGGGTAAGTCATAAAACAATACTGCTCCTAAAACCTCTTACCCTGCTTTTGTAAATCACGTCAGCCAACTATGCATTTTTAGCCACTAGTATGAAATGGATAAGTAGCATTTAAGTAATTTTTTCTCTTCAGTCAGTCAAACCTGGTGTGATGGAGAACACCGACCTGAAATGCTGCACCCGATTCGACACAAAACAGCATAATACCTAGCAACATAAAATTGGAACATAGCCTTATGTTAATGGAAGGGTTGGAGGTCAGTGGGTTTGTGGACAGGTTTTTACTAAAACCACACTGTCAATAACAGCAAACTGTACTTTTAAAGAGGAACTTGAGGAACATTTGAGATTTCTGTCCCTGCATTCACACTAGCAAGCAACAAGTCACAGTTATTTATTATTGGGAAAATCATCTGGTTCCTAAATGCTTTAAAATCCCACCTACTTTCATGTTAGTATAAAATAATCGTGCAAGCAGCATTGTGATTGGTTCTACCATCTGCTTTTTATCGGCCTCGCCTCTCTGGCACCACACAATAATCCTATTATATTCAATGTTCACAGAAATGAGGGGATATTTCATTTTAAAATCTCCCCTACTTTTTGTGAGTAGTATATTTTTTATATTATTATATTGTATATTATTATATTATACATACAGATAGGTCAGGGGTGACTTTATCAATTAATTTAAGCATGTGTTTGTACTGTATTTAGAAACCAGTTAACCTAAGATTGAATAGAGGACCTTCTCACTGTGACAGTTACATGTCTTACTACCCACCTACATGTGTATATACTTTAATGGAAATGGTTTGAATTACACAACAAAAGCCATCTAGAACAAGCTACCAAAACAAGCCTAGGATGAAAAGCACAGCTCGACTTCAAATTCAAACGGTGAGTTATTTACATCCGGGGTGTGATGAGCTTTTCAAACCTCAAAGTATTAACACCGGAATTTCTATTTGTATCATGGTTCAGGTTGGCTGGATACCTCAGGTATCTACAACAGTCCCTAAACAACACAATCAAGCTAGCAACAACCACACTCCATTAAACAGTCATGGGTTGGGCCTGTTGTTTACACTCTAGTCTGGTCACATTTAAATTGGAACTCATTCACAACACAACCATGGGCAGGGGCTCATTAGGCACTTTCACACCAACCAGTTCTTTGGAGTGACAAAAGAAGAACTACTGTGAATACACAACACATCAAACCTCAATGCAGTTGGGATACAGCTTTAAAAAGATCACACCAGGTTCCACTTCTGTTAGGAAATCGAGACTAAAACTCACACAGGCTCACCAAAATTAGACAATAGAAAAACGGCATCTCTCCTTCTGCTGCAACATTCGTACAGCATAAACAGCATGAAAGTATGGATCCATCATGCTTGGGGCATATTTTCTGGGCACATTTTGTGCCCATGTGCCCTTAATACCAATTAAGGCCACAGCCTATCTGAGTATTGCTGCTAACGATGTCCATCCCTTTATGACCATGGTGTAACATCTTCTGATGGCTACATCTAGCAGGATTACACACCACCTCACACAATTAGAATTATCTCAAACGGGTTTCGTGAAATTAACAAGTTCTCTGTACTCAATGGGCCACCACAAGCACCAGACCTCAATGCAGTACAGTACCTTTATAATGTGGGGACAAGGACATATTACAAATGTCAATACAGACCAACATCTCTGAGGAATATTTACAGCACCTTATGGAATTGATGCAATGAGAAATTAAGACAGCACTGAAGGCAAACCCGGTACTAGCAAATCTTATCTCGTATAGTGGCCAGATCCTATAATTTATATAATCCATGCTATAATAGGTTTCATATAGATAAAAAAATAGATAACATATTTCAATAGAATGTGTGTGTGTATGTATGTATATATATATATTCTATTGAAATATGTTATCTATTTTATTATTATCCTCTATAGCAAGCTTACTTTGTACATATCAAATCTCGGCTGCTAAAGAAGTTTGGTTTCAATCTTATCAGACTGAGTTTTTCCTTTTCACTGTCGCACACACTCTAGCTGCAATGCTTTTCTGAGACAATGCTCTGCTATGAAAAGAGCTATACTATATACATTCATTTGATGTAACCTAACTTGAAATACACGACATTCAGGTCCCGGGTAGAACTAATACTTTTTTAAGCTTGGACACTTCCCAACTGGATACCAACTGAAATATTTGACAGGATATTTAATATGTAAGGCAGATCTTTAAAAAATGGACAAATATCAACTCGAGTGCCCGTGCTCCCCCGTGAGAGCTAGCTAGCTCTCTATCACGCAATAAAGCATTCAGCTGTGGGTTAACTAACAACAACACAACGAGCTATGTTAAAAAAAAAAACATGCACTACTGACTTTCCGATAATAATTAAATGACAAAACAACCACTTAACTACATACTTCACATATGGGAACCGAATTAGTACATTTCTCGTAGTTGTTCTTAGTAGGCTATCGTAGCTAAGCTCAAATAGCTTGCTGTTGTGTTTTTATTCTGCAATTCCAAACACTCGTTATACGTAAGGAGATTAAGCAGTGATATACCCAGAGCGCAGCGTTATTTATACGAACGCTTCGAATGGAAATGAGGTTACCTGGAGGGACCGTCGAGCCCGGGTCGCCTGGACCAGCGGTCGCCATTTTCCTGTGACTCGGACAACAAGCTCCGAATCCACTGGATCATCTGGTCTGCTCCCTGTGGGTGACGTCACGACCAGTGGGCGTCATGACCGGTTTACAGTCTCCAAGCATGACATCATTACAAACAATTACAGAACTTGTTACAGGTTAAAGCAAGTGCTGTGCAATACTATAGACTAAAAACAGGCTTTACTCTACAATACAAACGCAATACCATAGTAACGATAAGCAACGTAATGTAATGCACTAGTTAAGCGCCTTTCTAGTCAACAAAGGACACTGTATGCCACAAGACCCACCTTCCTTGGGCACGTGCCCCAGTAAAAGTAAATGTGATCCTGGATTGTTGAGCAGAACCAAAGGACAAATAGCTTAACTCCACAACAAGCACTACATTTCCCATAATGCCCTAACATTTCTTTCAAGGCTTGAGTGGCGTTAGTTTCTTTCGGGTTTTTTTTCCCTTTAGCATGGTAAGGTACCTCTGTAAATATTTAAAAGACAGTCATTTTATTGTACATTTCACATCCATGGCTGAATAATCACTTAAAATCACTTTAATCACTTAAAATCACTTAATCCATTAAGTGTTTAACAGACCCGTTTTCAATGCTAAGGCATGATCCTATGACTGATTGGCAAGCAGCAGGGTACAGCTGTGCCCCTCTGAATTCTGGAATTCTGTATGAGCCCAAGTATGACTGTTAGTCTCGACATCCCCTGTTGTACAATATGTTTACATGGTGAAATCGACATAAAACATGTTTACATTCATTCATTCATTCATCCATCATATTCAGCTTAATCCACACAGGGTCACGGGCCCAGCCGGTGCCCACCTGGCAACTCTGGGAGCAAGGGCAGAAACAACCCTAGACATGGCGTCAATCCATCGTAGAGCACACACACAGTCTTGCACACTAAGGACCTCTTTAGAGAGACCAATTAACCTAACATACATGTCTTTGGATGGTGAGAGGAAACCGGAGTGCCTGGAGTAAATCCACACAGACATGAGAAAATACAGTTTCAATGAACTGAAAGAACATCATATATCTGCTAAAAATATTGTATTACAACAATATTTTAGAGTTACAGTGGTAGGGCAAAAATATTTGTAATTTGTTCAAGTATACAAAAATGGAATCTGCACAGCAAGTATACAATTGTGAACACCAACTGTAGTTAATATTCGTTTGCTGAATCAGAGACCACGAATAAGGTGCTAACTTCAGCTGGTGAAAAAAATACAAACAAATTGAGAACTACAAATCAATAGCTAATTTCAGCCTCGTCGGCAAAATATGGTATTAAATATTGATCTGATACTGAGTAAATAGAGGTCCTGTATCATCAATACATTTTTACTCCTAAAAGTTGCATGCAAGGGAGCGATGTCTCATGATTTTCGAAGGGAATCATCAGTTTGTTAAACCTGAATACATTCATCTCCCCCCTTTTTTTTGTAAATTACTTGTTAATCATCTGCAAGTTAAAACAAGCATGCCAACATTTCAAACTCTTACACACACAGTTACACATTAAAGGTAGTGGTGTGTGATACTGCAGGATTCAGTATCGTTCCAACACCAGGTAAACAGAGAGCCAGTAGTGCAGATAATAGTTTTTAATTGTACAACCCCAAACCAGGAAAAGCTGGTACGGCATGGAAAATGCTAATTTAAAAAATACAAGATGTACCTTATACTAATTTGGTTCTACATTATTTTATTGCAGACTGTATAAACCAAAGATATCTTATGTTTTTTATGTTTTTTTTAATCTAGTCAACTTTGGTCTAATATCCACTCTTATTTTTCAGGGCTGCAACAGATTCCGAAAAAAGTTGGAACGGGGACAATTTAGAAATTTACTAATGAGCTAAATGAAAAAAATTAGTTCAGTCTGGCACACACCTTGCTGACGCCGCTGGTCACACCACTGCAGTGGTGTTTTAGACCGCAGGCTAGGCGGGCAGGTCATTGAACCCTCAAATTGATTCCAATTTAGAGTGATAACCTAACAACCTAACCTGTTGAATGTCTTTGGGCTGTGGGAGGAAGTAACCGGAGTTTGGGTTTTTAAATGACGTCTAGCTGAACCCAAGAACAGCAGGTTTAGTTAGTTGTACACATCATGCACAAAGAACTCTTCCCAATTACATTTTTTGGTAATTAAGTTACAACAGGAAAAGTAGAACCTCCATTGTATATAAAACACACCTATTTACAAGCCAGACACCTGACTCAGCTGAAACCAAGGCCTTCTAGATTATATTTATATCATACTTTCATTGCACTGTACAAGGATCACTATAATTTCACTTTACTTTGAACGCATTAAAAATGATCTTACCAAAACTTTCCAAACCAAATTTAACCTAAGACACTGTTGTTACTTGTGCAATCAATGCATCAGACAAAACTATGGTATAAATAGCACAAGGAAGGCATTCCCTTTTATTAGGCAACAAAATAAACGTGGCATTAAGCATACCAGGGTTTGAACTTCTGGGCAAAAAATGGGCCAAACCCAAAATTGCACAATATGAAACTTGTAATCGACTAAACAGCAAATCATTGATCAGGAAATTATCAATAACAGATAGATAAAATATCTTACAACCCCAATTTCAATGAAGTTGAGATGTTGCGCAAAACAAATAAAAACAATTATTATTATAATTATTATTTGGAAATTCTTTTCAACCCATATTCAGCGAATACACTACAAAGATAAGATATTTAACGTTCAAATGGATTAACTTTATGTTAAATTGTTGAAGCTTTGTAGGTGGAATTCTTTCCATTTCTCACTTAATGTACAACTTCAGTTGCTCAGCAGTCCAGGGTGTCTGTTGTGTCATATTTTTTGCTTTGTAATACGCCACACATTTTCAATGGGAGATTGAAAATTTCAATGCTTGGCATTGTGTTGCTGAAATAAGCAGGACCTACTTAAACATCCCTGAAAATTCTCAGAATCCTTTAATGAAATTATGGACCGTAGATGATGACATCCATAAATTTCTTGCAATTGCATGATGAGAAACGTTCACAAAGTGGTGAACCTCACCCCATCCTTGCTTGTGAATGACTGAGCCTTTCAGGGATGCTCCCTTTATACCCAGTCATGACACTCACCTGTGGAACAGGTGTTTTATGTTTTATTCCTCAACTTTCCCAATTTTTTTTGCCCCGTCCCAACTTTTTTTGTAATGTGTTGCAGACATCAAATTCAAAATGAGTGAATATTTGCAAAAACAATACAGTTTATCCATTTGAACATTAAGTGTCTTATCTTTGTAGTGTATTCAATTGATTATGGGTTGAAAGGATTTGCAAATCATCGTATCTCTTACATGTTTAAAAAGTTTTTACAGAAAGAAGAGCCAGTGGTTTTCCACTCAATGGGTTCAAAGGTTTGGCGAGTAGGTGAAAAAACCTTTCCAGTGACACTGCTCACAAAAACTTGGGGACTATTTTAAAATAAATACAAAGCAATAAAAACATCTTAAAAAGAATCTAATAAAAATATTTTTATTAAACTAGAAAAGCAAATGACAAGTCAAAGAAATATAATGCGAATGACATGCAAAAACAAATGTTATTTAATTGTATATAAAAGACTGAATGCGCTACAGTATCTGAACGTTCCCTGATTTTGAAAGTGCACATCTTGGAGAGCTAAGGAGAGCATAGTACATCTTGAATCTGGTCAAACACAGACAATAGTGGCAACAACACTTTTACTTGGGACTCAAGATTGTCTATTGTAGCTCTCTACTTGTTCCATTTAAAAGCTTGCTATCGGGTTTGTAATGGGCAGCGTCAGGTGTGGCAGATTACCAATGAACAACTAAGCTTTTAAGAAGAAAAATCATGGAGAATATATTTTGGAAGACTTAACAACCAGACGTGTGAGTTTATATATTGAAGATAACAAAACAAATCTTTATGACTTTATCTTTGTGAATATTATGACTATGTAAGCAAATTGTGCTGTTTTCAGCTCCCCCCCCCCCCAAAACAGTTCAACAAAAGGCAGCACAGGTCACAAGTGCATTTTGTTAGTTCTTGCTATTTTTTCTAAAAAGCTTAATATTTTGCAGTTTCAGGTTCAATCTGATTCTATTTTATTGATTTTTTTTAGCCCAAGAGTTAATTTTGATGCAAAGTAATACGCATTGTGATTGCACAACAGATTTGATAGCTTAAAAACACACAAATATATTTTATAAAATTCAATATAATGTACTGTCAATGAGATATTTCCAGATTGTAGACTTTAACTGTCAACTTTGTAAAAACACAATTACCTTGAAATATACCATGTGTAATTTCAGTCAGTTCATATCATGATCATTTTTCAAACTTTTTCAAAAATCTTTTTTTGCATGTATGTAGCATGTACAAACATTTCAATTATGTGCAAATAATGATAATAATCCACTGCAGTTTCTCAAGGTCTTAAAGAAGTATTATTGAGAATTTTAAATAACTTGTATACTGATAAATGTTTACACAGGAAATGAAGTTGTTAAGAGTTAGACCAGTCGTTTGTATAAAACATTTATAAGAAAGCAAGTAAAAGGTGTCGATATAAAATCCAGCATCTCTCAATTGGTAAAGCAATTCACATAAAAACATTTTATTATGATCATTAAGAAATTAGAGAATACTTCTAAATTAAATATCCCACTATGTAGAGCACTGGTTCAATGCAACCCATCCGATCTACACATGGAGGCCTTTAGAAAGTGAGAGGGCAGATTTTGCGATTGTTGTGGCTGACCCTTTTTGCTTTGGCAATGCTGCGCAAGAGTAGCTTGCTGAGGCATTCAGAAGGTTTCTTTATATTTGCCTTACAACAGTTAAGATTTATTGATGACAGGATGTCTGCTTTGCACACTTGATCCAGCTGAAAGAAAAACAGAACAGCTGAAGGGGGTAAAATACAAAATATGTGTATAAAGCTGCAACATTCAACATGTGCCTGCAAATTAGGACAAAAACACACACATACATGCATACATACATACATACATACATACATACATACATATATATATATATATATATACACTCACACACACACACACACACACACACACACACACACACACACACACACACACACACACACACACACACACA
>JAUZST010012418.1:0-11465 GCA_034779995.1 Parotocinclus haroldoi
ACAGTGTCATCAGATTTTCACATAAGTGCTGAAAATAAAGAAACATAAAGCAATTTATATTGATGATCCAATATACTTGACCACTGTACGTTCTTCCACCTTCCATAACATATTTTGACTAATTGAATCTGTAAAATGTTCAAGTCAATGAGCTTCAAGCCTTCAGGTTTGTAGTACAGCACACCCACTTGTTTGCTAAGCCATATTGCTCATAAACTATTCAACACCACCATATGGTGGCCGTTGGAGATGCTATCTGGCTTGTTAAAGAGTTCACGACCATAAGGCACCCTGTTGTTTTATACACTCCACTGTGGTTTTGACTTTCACAGAGAGCGTTTATGATCAGTTAACCAAGTATTAGAAAATAGGATGTAGCAAATGACTATTTATAGTTTAAATGACCCTAAAATGTCCATTTCATACAGTATAGTATAGGAAATTATGATGGATAGAACTATTTATAATAGCTGACCAATTCTGTTCTACCTTGTTATAGACTGTTATACAGTCATGAAAGTGGTAAAAACTATGTCACTGTCGACCACAACAAAAGATGTTTATGTTTTTACATTCTAATTAGTATGAATTATGTGGTTTAGGGCACATTGTTAATTTGCTGGGGTGAAAAGATGGCCAAATGACATGTTTTTCTTACATGATTAATCAGTCCATAACAGGATTGGCAATTGTAGTACAGGGTTGTTGTTGCTGCAGGTTAGGTTAAAAATTCTTCACACATTTTCTATTGAGAAAATATATTTAGGTCAGAAGAACAGGCAGGCAAGTCCAGTATCTATACTCTATCCCTACTTTTCCATAGTCATGCGTTCGTAATGTGTGCAGAATGGGGTTTTGCACTGTCATGATGAAAAATGCATGGATGTTGCTCTAAAATCTAAATGCACTTTTAATGCTGCCATCATAGAATTTTATTTTGGATTTGTTGCCAATAAAATTCTGGATAACCTTTTTATGTTTTTCTAGAGAACTCACACATTTTTATTTTAAAAAAAGATGTACAATAATTATTCATCTGACCACAATACGTGTTCCCTCTGTGTGATGATACATCCAAGATGAGTCCCTAGCTCAGAGTTGACACCACCTTTGGACATGGTTAACATGAGGCTTATTTTCTGAAGTTTAAACAGTAGAGTTTTAAGTGGTGTTTGTGACTATAGCTCTATATTATTATGCTTGACTGGTAATCTAATGCCCATGTGCTATTGAATGGTGGTTCCTGATGCAGTATCGTCTGAGTGATCAATGATTATGGATAGCTTTTTTTTGCAGCCTTGCAATTTCTCTAGATTTTTTGGATTGTTGAATGATATTATTCATTGTAGAGGGATGAACATGCAAATCCCATCCAATGTTTCTTTCAGCAATGTTGTCTTCAATAGTTTTTAATAGAATATTCAAAAATAAAAACACCTTTCAAAGACTCCTTTCAGTGCTTGTGCTTCTGCTACATTTTTGATAATCTATTTATTTATAAAATCTATTATATTTTATGTATATCGACATATTCAGAATTCTGTCACTGTGTCATCAAGTTGTAGACTATTCCGAAGCTTAATAAGCTTTGTGAACTTTCATAGTTTTGTGAACATAGTTGTGTGAATGTTTGTGAACATTCATTTTTGCAGCCATGTGCTCCTTTAGCAGCATACGTTCTAAAGAAATGAGCAGAAGGCTGTAAAAAAGATGTTCAGGTTAGAGTATGCAATGCAAAGCAAAACCTTCACATAAGTGCTAAAGATCTGCAAGCAAATTGGAAAGGGAAGGCTGACTAGAGTGGAGAAGTACACCTGTCCACTGTGCCATGTTGCTTACACAAACAGATTTAAAGATATCCAATGTTATCACCAAATACATTTTGCACTCAAACTATATCTGATGATGAAACCACGATTAAGTGCTGGCTACATTCACCAAAGTGTGTTTGAAAAAAGCAGCGTATCACGAAAATATCACCTTGCCAACTGGTGAGCATGGGGGTGGTTCTGTTGTTCTTTGCAGAGGCCAAGAGCACTAGAAATCGTGCCGATAGTGGGAAGAATCGAATGACTCTTGAATATAAACAAATCCAGGTTGCCAGTAACTTACTTAGTGCAAAAATGAAGCTAAAAATATGATTCAGTGATGAAACAAAGATTCAAACATACAATAAGGAAAACAAGAAACAAGAAAAAAATATCAAGATGTAAATTGGCTTGAGATTTTGCTGTGTATGTATTATGTCCTAGGGATATGTTTAGTGGTCTTACATATACTATATTTTATGCTAAGGTTTGTGTTTTTATTACAATATTGACACATGTAATTTGACCAGGTATGCTCAAACCTTTTGCATTCAATTCTATGCACATAGACGTCATACACTAAACTACTATTATAGTCAATAACTTGGAATTACTTCCAGTCATATGGGTTGAAACACAAAATTAATGCAGAGGTTCTGGCAATGTAGTGAACTGTAGCAGGCTCTGTTGTCTCATAAAGTTTCCTGTGTTCCTTATGACAGCATTTTTCAGAGCTAGCTAAATAGATGTGTGGATTTGGCATGTCGGTGCCAGACACCACATTGCCCCACTTGGAGCCCCAAGAGATAGTTTGCTGAGTTTACGGATTCCCTAAACACAGGACTGATTACCAAACCACTTTTAGTTGTATAGATGTTTGTGCAGTGACTCATTCATTCGTTCATTTTCTCTCTAGATTCTCAAATTTAATCCACACGCTCTGTCATTCGCTCCCTGATTCACACTCTCACCCACTGACTCTCTCACTTACACATGCCATCACACTCCCACTTTTTCATCTTTCTGACTTCTTCTCTTTATCTCTCTCTCTCTGTCTGATTGGAGTTGATAGATCTAACCTTTTTATGGTTGGGCTTTTTATTTCATGTATTGACATGCCGGACATAGCACTGGAATTTAGTGTTCATTTGGCTTTGAAACAGAGACCTTGTAAAGGTTGCATCTAGCAGTTTATTTATGAAATGAAAATGTTCCTTTGATGTCTGAGAGATTGATATAAAGTGTAGCCCTAGGGTAAGGCTATGAATCATACTTGGTGTGTGAGTATGTGCATTAAATAGACATGTGGGAACATCCTGGCTCCTCTGAGTTCTGATTCTACATAAGGGTGGAAATGTTTAGTTTAAATCCATTTGTAGTGTTGTCTTAGCTGTCATGGTGATCGTGTCCTGCTGACTCAGCGGCAACATTCTTTCTTATTAGACACTTAAGTGTTTATTCTGTTGAAGGATGCACTCAGGGTATTTCAAATCTGTGCATCTTGCAATCTCCACATCATTTTATGCTCTTAACTCACAATAACAGCCATGTGACTTTATTATACTGATATTATACACTTTGTACTTTGTCTGTACTTCTTCAGGATTTGATAAGACCATTTTCCGTTGGGGAATATGTTTTCAACATGTACAAACACAAATAGAAAATAGAGTCACTGGCTCAAGTCAAAATCACAGTAAACACAATACAACTTTGAAATAAAGGTAAAGTGTAAGCCAAAAATATTATATTAATATTAAATGTTATTTGGGTCCAAGGAACATAAGGAAAGCTCCATATCACCATTTGAGTTTGGGTAATTGGGAGACCATCACAGTCTTGATAAAAATTGATTTATTTATTATATTCTCTATTATGGGGAAATTATATCATTCCAGTGTTTGTGGATGTCATTTTACAACAGTGTGAAATGTGAAGTGTTGTTGTGTATGTACTGTACTGTATGTACTGTATTGTGGTGTATTGTCAGAGCATGTGACTTATATGTATGAAGTTTCCTGGACCAAATCCCAAGCATAATAGTCGAACACAAGCACACTAATCTCTTACATGTGAATGTGTCACTGACAGAACACTCACATTTAAAATTTTATTATGCATATGCAATATGGAAAGAAATGGCATCTCTATTCTCTACACACAAGGTTATATCAGAACCAGCTATATAAACACTCATGTCAATGCCAGTTTAGAGTAATCAATTAACCTTACATGCATGTAAGGAAACTGGAGTACCCAGAGTAGACCCACGCAGACACGGAGAGGTGTATGTGTTTTTGTGCTTGTGCCTTGGCTGGTAAACCTGTCCTGGACAACTTTTACCTAAACTTTATCATCAATTTTATATTCTGCACAGTGGTTAGTTTGCAGATGGTAAATTAGTTCGTTTTCAGGCTGTCTTTAAAAGAAACTGATTTCTGACAGTTTGTAGATTGCTGTATTTTGACCAACAAAGCAAACAACTTCCAACAGTGCAGACTGTGAAGCTGGTGGTATTCACTCATTTTGCTCACTCAGTCCTTACATCAGTCATGTGCTTTTGACCTCAGTCTACATGCACACACACATGAGGCTTGCTCAGTCATATTGGGGCAATTTAGAGACACTAGTAGCTTGCTCACCTAATGTTGCCTAATGTCTATCTATCTACCTGTTTGTCATTCTGCCTATCTATCTGTCTGTCCGTCTAGCTACCTGTCTGTCTGTCTATATATATCTGTCTGTCTCTGTCTGTCTTTATGCATGTTTGTCTTTCTGCCTGTCTGTCTATCTATCTATCTATTTGTCTGTCTGCCTGTCTGTCTATCTGTCTATCTAGTTATCTGACACTAGTTGACCTAATGTTGCCTAATGTCTATCTATCTACCTGTCTGCAATTATGTCTATCTATCTGTCTGTCTGTATGTATGTCTGTCTATATGGGCAGGGGGTGTTGAGTGGGTGGTGTGGGTAGTAGGGGACAGCTTGTAAAAAGTTGAGAACCTCTGCTAATACATGAACTTCTTAAAAACCCTTATTTATTACTTATTATACTTTTTATTGTACACACAATTGACACACTTTGGTTGGTATTTTGGCATTTGTATTAGACTCCAGCATTGAATTGGACAAAATAGAAAATATTTTATTCTCAGCAGAATTTAAAGAAATTAATAAGTTGATTATGGACTAATTAGGGAGCTGGTTGCTCATAAAAATTAATGGTTTGTTGAAAATGAAGGGCAGAATGACAAAATGTTTAAATGGGTTGCATACCGGATATCAGTGGTTTAATAACTCCAAGATGTTCTTTTGTAATGAGGCTTTTTCATCCTGTGCAGCTTCCAGCTGTTTTTACTTGTGAATTCTGATCTCAGTTTACTGTTTTATAGATTCATTTTCTAAATGTGTTGGTCTTACATGGTGGTTCTTCCTCTCCCAAACCGCAACAGCACATTCTGCTTTCAAATCCTGTCAATAAGGATAACACTTAGGATAACATGTTTTTTCTTTCAAACCTGAACATTTGTGAACTGTTTAGAATTTCCTATAGTTCTGCATACAAATGACTTATATTATCATCAGATTTGCAAAAAATTTGATAGTGAACTCAATTAAACAAATGTGACAGAAAATATTACTTGACCATTTGTTATTGAGAAAAATAATCTAGTGTTACATATCTGTGGAGTAACAAAAGCTTCTGAAGGTGTGGAATTAGTAGTTAATGTGAAGGTGAAATTTGAATCATATGTTTTCAGTCAATGAGATGACAACAGCCCTGTTATATTTAAAGACTGATCTGTGTCATGGTTATGGCTATAACAATATTACATAATCTTATAATTGCAACTATTTAAGATAACACAGTTAATTTCAATTGTCACAAATATGCAGGAGAACAGTAATTGTCTGCAGCTGGTAGATAGTTAGATAGATAGATAGTTGGTAGATGTGAATTGGTTATACTGGTAACAATTATGTTTGTGTAAACGAAAGCAGTAAAATGCATTTAGTGAGACGTGATGAGATTAATGAAAACTTGGTGCTGTAAGATGGTTACGAGTAATGTTGGTGTGTTTATTAGCTGTGTACTCAATTCTATAATACTTTTTGAAAGTCTAGTAGAAGAAGATAGATGAGCTAGTGTTTCTGCTGATGCTTTTACGTTCATCATGCTTTGCAGTTTTATTCTATATTTGTGTAGGCATTTGTGTGAGATTTTTGCGTGCAAGCAAATGCATTCTGACATTAATCAGTATTAGCTGCTAACCAAACATAGTAATTCACTTTAATCTTGTACTTCATTGGCTCTGCTCAGTAAAAAGACGATTAAATCACTAATTGCATTAATAATTTATATGACAACTAAATCATCAGCCAAAGTTTTATGATTGAGACAAGCCTACTTTCAACTATTATTTTCAAGCTTATTGGCATAAAAATGTAATTTATTTACATAGCTTACATTAAACATGCTCATTGTTCAATAAATTCTTGTTTATCATAATAGTGTGCGTGTTTTATTACATATCCATAGTCACACAGATTGTGTACAAACAGAGGAAATTCAAGAGCATTGTTACCCTCCCTGGTGGTGGCCTACTAACAAAGATCACTACAACAGCAAGAACATGTAGTAGTCCACAAGAGCACAAAAGACCCCAAGTAAGCAACTAAAGGTCTCTCTCACGTTGGCTAATGGTGCCAGTAAATAACAGTGAGCATCAGGTTATTTTTAATGTAGTCATCCTTTTTGATGCCAACCAGATGTTGAGTTTTTGTTGCCAAAATGCAAAATTTTCAGTTTGTTGTGGTTAGACTACAGTAATGGCTTTTATCTGGCAATCCTTCCAAAAAATCTGTTGTGTCTGATGTTTTGGCGACTCAAAAATGCTACTTTATACTGTAAGTCTCCAACAGTGATATTTGGGAATATCTGCCTGTCTTTACTGTCCTCCTCACAACATTTGAGGCCAATTTAAATTTGGATCCTCATACAGCCAAGTTTTTCACAGTTCTTCACAGTAATGATTGTCCTAACTTATTTATACTGAACAAAAATATAAATGTAACACTTTTGTTTTTGCTCCCATTTTTCATGAGCTGGACTCAAACTTCTAGGCACTCTTCTCTTTAATATTGTTAACTAATTTTAACAATGTGTCGAGATAATACATCCACATCACAGGTGTGGTATGTCAAGATGCTGATGAGACAGCATGATTATTGCACAGGTATACCATAGGCTGGCCACAATAAATGGCCACTCTAAAATGTGCAGTTTTATCACCCAGCACAATGCAGCAGATGTCACAAGTTATGAGGGAATGTGCAATTGGCATACTAACTGCAGGAATGTCTACCAAAGCTGTTACCCATAAATAAAATGTTCATTTCCCTACCATAAGCCATATCCAAAGATGTTTCAGAGAATTTGGTAGTATATCCAACCGGCCTCACAACCGCAGACCACGTGTAACCACACCAGCCCAGGATCTCCACATTCAGCATCTTCGCCTCCAGCCACCCGGACATCTTCACATCTCAAACAATCAATTTGTATTTTCAAAGGATTTCTGCACAAATTGTCTGACACCATCTCAGGGAAGCTCATCTGCGTTCTTGTCATCCTCATCGAGGTCTCAACCTGACAGTTAATCGACTTGAGTGTGCAAATGGTCACAGGTGATGGTGTATGGATAGAGAGGTGTTCTCTTCATGGATTAATCCTGGTTTTCACTGTTCAGGGCAGATGACCATGTATGGCACCATGTATGGCAACATGTGGCGAAGTGCTTTGCTGATGTCAAGGTCTTGAGGCCCATTGTTGTGCCGTTTATCCATGACCATCAACCACGACCATGTTGCAGCATGATAATACATGGCCCCATGTTGAAAGGATATGTACAGAATTCCCAGTTCTTGTATGGCAAGCATACAAACCAGTCATGTCACCCATTGAGCGTGTTTGGGATGCTCTGAATGAGCATACATGACAGTTCCTGAGAACATTCAGGAACTTCGCACAGCCACTGAATGTTTTGGCCAACATTCCACAGGCCACAATCAACACATTGATCAACTCTGTGAGAAGGAGATATGTTGCACAGCGTAAGGAAAGTGATGATTACCCCAGATTCTGACTGGTTTAAGGAACTCTCGTTCCTTTGAATGTCCCTTTATTGTGGCTAGCCTAAGGTACACCTGCACAATCAGCATCTTGATATGTCACACCTAGATCTAGGAAAGCGTTGTGTTTATATTTTTGTGTTTGTATATACTACATAAATCAGTGGATAATTCAGAATGAAATATCCCATGTTGAAATATCCCCTATTTTTATAAGCAGTGTACAATAAAGAAACAGCAGGGAAAGCAGGATGGTGGGAAAGTGATACGGTCGTAATAAAGAGCTGAGAAACTATGGCACACTGAAAGGGCAGATTCTCATGGTGTCTTGTTTTTGGAACTGCTTCAGTTCTAGTTCTTTCTGATATCAGCTGCCAGTGATTCTTTGCCATTCAGACTCAGTCACCTTTATCATTGCGAGAAGGCAAGATCATATTAGGCAAACAAAATAATCTGTTTCTTGACAGAAGCCAGACAATATAAATTAGTTTTGTCACTATAACATAATTTGTACCTAACAGAAAATGCCGTATGTTTGTACAACCTCATAATAGAAAGAGTAATTGAAAGGGTAAATCACGATAAGGAAGGATAGAGATAATGAATATTCATTATATTTACATTTATATGTTATATTGAACAAGCCTTGCTGAAAACTTTGGTAAACTTGGCAAACAAGCTTAAAATGAAAGATGAATTCAGGGTTATTTCTTGATGTAAAGTATAACCTATTTTGCAATGGTAAGTGAATCTAAAACAAATATGTTGTATTGGTCATACTGAGTCTGCCACTGTATGTATTTAATTAATCTTGTGCTAATCTTGTGATCTTGTGATGATTATCAACATCAACATGAACTTTTCTACGTCTTTATACTTTTGAATATAGAATAATAGTACTTGGCTATTTGCAGTAAAAAGAAAAAAATCACAATGACTTTAGACTTAGAAATTAGTTTACAAGTAAGGACTGTAGTCCATCTGTTTCTCTACATACTTTGTTTGACCTTTTAGCCTGTTCTCTAATGGTCAAGACCCCCAAGGACAAAACAGATCAGATACTATTTAGGTGGTGGATCATAGCACTGCAGTGGCACTGATGTGGTAGTGTGTGTTGTGCTGGTACTATGGGATCAGACACAGCTGCTGCTGGAGTTTTTAAACAGCTCAGTGGCACTCATGGACTGAAGTAGTTCAACAAAAATGTCCAGCCACCAGCATCCTGTAGGCAGCATCCTTTGAACACTGATGAAGCATTAGTGGATATCTAACACAAACTGTACATCAACAGAGGAGCTTCTGTCTTGACTTTAAATCTACAAGGTAAAGCAATATAATGTCTAAGCAAGTTCACAGTGAGTGAACACAATGTTTAAATACTCCAGCAGGATTGCTGTGTCTGCTCCAATCATACTAGCAAAACACAGCAGTCTCACTGTAGTGCTGAGTATGATTCACCACCCAAATAGTGCGTCGTCTATGGTAGTCCTGTTGAAATCATGACCTTTATAGAACAAAGTAAAAGTGTGTAGAGAAACAGAAGGACTACAGTCTGTAATTGTAAAACTACAGTGCTACTAAATGTTAAGTGGAAGTAATAAATTGATCAGTATGTGTATATCTGTATACACATTGTGAAATAGAATGGGGGATATTTAATGTCTAATTAATCACATATTTGCTTTTATGACCAAAGATGCTATATTTAAGGACAGTACTATCTTTATTAACTGTGGGAAACGTGGCACCTCACAGCACTGATGGAAGCTATATACATAAACATATAGTAGGAAGCAATCTTTGGGTACTTCCTCTGTTTTTGAAGATGAATGTTTTTAAAAACTTCAGCCTTAGATTAGTGTTTTTCTCAGTTGCCCTCAGGTATGGTTAGTGTTTTGGAGCTGGCTGAGACACCTCACTTTGATGGTCTGAGGCATGTTTGAGGGGGTTCCCGGGAAATGTGAAAGCACACAGACTGTGAATATGTGTGGGACATTCCTGACAAATTCCAGATTTGCTGCTTCCTGTACAAGATGACCCAGGGACATCTGAAAAAGAATGTTGTGAAATTAAACACAATCTCTTGCACTTTTCTTAATGTGATGACATGTTCAACTGGAACTGAGCTGCAGTACTGATACAAAGTCAGACCCATGAGCCACTGGAAAAGTTTCCTATTTTTGTCTCTTTCCATATTTGGTTGGGACCTATTCAGACCTCTGCAAAACCCCAAACTCCAATTTTATGTATAAAATGATTTATAAAATGATAAATATTTAATCTCGGATGTATGACGCTTCTGTGGATTGGTGTGATAGAATATGTAACTGATTGAAGAGCTATGAACTCATTATTTTAGTTATATGACTCCAATCCTTGTTAGATTTAATGTTTAGTACAGTAGTATGCTGAAAAGACAGTGAGCTGCAAAAAGGGGAAAAAGCTCATATATATATATACATCTCCATGCACAACACTAGTTGTGTTACTGGGTCTTACTGACCTTCTGTCCCGGTCTCGCAATATAATTTCAGTAAATTTTTGAGTAGCATGTACTGACTTAGGAGCTCAGATTGGGCTACTTACAGATTTTGTGGGTAAAAAGATGAGGTTACATAGATTGGGTAGACTTTTGGAATTCTATCTGCATAATGAAATCTGATTTATTACTTTTTACCATATATTTTCATTCTGCTTTATTTGATTTTAAGAAAATACACATTTTAATTGAATGCTACTGCAGAGACCTCTTTCATGGTGTGCTGCTTAAAATTGAGGTATTCAGGGTTGGCATCCCAACATCCATATAAGACCCTGACTCTCAAAGAGAGACCACTTTTTGGCTGGCATTTTGTTTTGGAATGGTAAATGACTCTTAAGTTGTTTTGAGATTTCCCAGGGGAGCCTGAGCTAAGAACTTTTTGGAGCTGTGTGTGCCCTGGCAGCCTCTCCGTCTGCTTTCACTGTGGTTTAACTAGCTGCTGAGAAGAACCAGTGATTCAATGTAACGATCACTCTAATGAGATTTGTGGGGATGAGATGAGGTGACTGAAATCAAGCGACATCCAGCTGGACTACTTGCAAATGGAAAAGTGTTTTGCAAAGAACATTCAATTGCTTCTACAGTAAATGGAACAGTTGCACATGGGAGTTGTGATGACGCTGATGAGTGTGAGTGTTTGTCCGCCTCTCTTGCCCCAGACTTCGTTTTAATCATTCTCGCAGTGAGGAGTTCAAACACAAATCCAAGGGTTATTTTCCATGCAATCCTGAAATCACCATTCTACTATAAATATACTTTAGTATACTGTCTGTGTACATGTCTGTCAGTGGCTGTCTGTCTTCCCATCTGTCTATACATCTATCTGGCTATCTATGACCGTCTGTTGATATACATCCATCCATCTATCTAGCTATCTATGTATCTAGCAAGACTGGAACAACCAAAGACAGGAAGGCAGTCTATCATATTGTACATGCACATACTCTCTCTCACACACACACACACACATATATATATATATA
>JAUZST010012419.1:0-36370 GCA_034779995.1 Parotocinclus haroldoi
AAAAATACATACAGGTTGTAATGTAGTAAAATAGGGAAAAATCCAAGGGGGTGAATACTTTCGCAAGGCACTGTATACAAGCCCTGCCCACAATTCACACCTTATACTAATCAGATACTGGTTTACAATATACAACTGAAGATACTAATTAGTGGTACATATAGCACTGAAACTAGCAGAACTCGGCAGATATACTGCTCAAAATAATCAGGGTATATTTAATTTTGAAATAACCCCTCATGTAATATCTCTTAATTTGTGTGAGCAGTGTAGTATACTCATGCAAGATCCTATCTTACCAAGTAGAGGAATAATCCAAGATAGAATCACAAAGCAAGTTTACTGTACTGTACTTTACAGTGTACTGTACTGAACACTGATTACAACAGTTGACTTAATAAATGTTATAGATATCAATGATTCAGTGGCAGTCTAGTGCAGTCTTTTATTTCTTTTGGTCGGCCTTTCACACAAGCCAATCAATCACTGCAGATCCATGAGCAGAGGTGGGAGATCAAGTTTTATCAAGTGTTTCATCTGACTGATCATCTGTGATGTTTTTAATACTTTCTGTCAATGCATTTCTCTATCATCAATCAAACGTATTAGTCGCTCATGTTTCCTGTGAAAATAGTCTACACTTTAATACTCACATTACAGCAGGCTTAAAACTATGTGACTATGGAAAAGTCTATTAAATGTAATTTTACTTTGTAATTACTGTTTCACTGTGGATATCAAATGGCACATATCTGTATTCATAACATTAATAACTCCAAAATGTCCACTCCTTTTCTATTATTCCTGTAATAGTCTAAACAGTGCTGTGCATTTGCCATAGCCAAACCTCTCCTAGAGATTTTCCAACCCTTGCATGGTATATTCTGTAGGTGCTGTTAGTCCACGTCTACATTGCTCACATCAGGGGTTATTTTTAAGTGATCAAAAACAGTCTAATTAATTTAAAAGTTTTAATTGACAGTAACAAATTTCCAGTGGAAAAACATTTGAATGGCAAGTTTGTTAAAACCATCTAAAAAAATCTAAATATTTAGAAACCTTAGATGATTACGAAGCTACTGATTATTATACGAAGGAGTAAATTAGCAGTTACTACTAATAAACAATATATTGTGCAACTGTTACTGTATTTAATGGTCTACCTTTAGAGTCAGTGCCTTTTTGCCCTATGTTCCAAGCAGTGAGTCGAGATGTGTATGAGCAGAGCAAACAAAACAAAGAGGGATGAGTAAAACCTATAATCATAATGATACAGTCCTATGATCAAACACAAAAGCACAATGATAGGCAGACACTCTGTAGGGCAAAATGCTAGTGTGGCTAGAGAAGAGCAAAGCTTGAGAAACAAATAGTCAAAGGAAATGAGATGCAGGAGCTGGTGTTGCGGAAATGAAATGTAGAAGATTCAGAGCAGTGGATGCTGGAGGCCTCATTGGAGGTGTGTGTGTGTGTTTAGGAGACTATATGAGCTGGCCAGGTACATGACAGTGCTCACCATGGAGTTCAATGGGGGTGAAGGCCCTCACATAGACAGAGAATCGTCTGATTGTGGGTGACCTTGAGGTTGTGGAGCAGAATAGGTAAGTTCTGGGTGAGAAACTCCAGACTGACAGCTAGATTAAGGATGTTCTGGGCAACTTCAAGGTTGTGGATTAGGATGATCAGGGTTGGGGTGAGGAATTCCTGGATAAGAGCTGAATCCATGATCTCTTCAGTGACTGGGTCCATGATGTACGGTCAAGGAGATATTTGTAGGCAGGCTGATGGGAACATAAAAAGTGGCATACAGAGTGGATAGAGGAACCTTTCATTTCCATGGTGGAGTAGAGCTTGTTGATTTGATTATGGCCTCCTCCATCGCTCATGGGGGAATTGTTTTAATTAACAAAAAATGGGGAAATACCTATAGCAGGAAGCTATAATCTATAAAAAATATTTTCCCCTGATTTAGATCAACATCCCATGTGGAGAACCACAACTGACTGTCAGTATTGCATGTTGTAATTTTAGGATGCTCACATTGCCTAGTCGTTGGGCAATGGTATCCAGAAGAGAAACTCATGCTATTACTGTATCCAAGAATCCTGCCAAAACGAAGAGGTAAAGTGGGGTCTGCAGATTTCCTCCAGGAAACTGAAATGTTGGAATACTTGGTTAAATGAAGCTGAAGCTCGGGTAGCTTGGCTGCTCTGGTAAACTGATACACAACAGAGAATGGCTGTGCTTTCATTCCCAGCACAAATAAAACAGGAAGACGAAAGAAATCTCACTGTCAGAATTGTACTGGATGGCATTTATGAAACAGGACATCATGCTATGTGTGAATGTTGTATTTTTGCAGCTCACTATACGTTCTTGCGCATAGCATGTAGCATGTGGCTACTGAATGGGTGCTCAGATTTGTCCAGCCAGTGACACCACTCCCCCAAAGTTGGAGGCTAGGAGTTTGCCAATTCCTACCCCATAGCAGTAAACGCCAAATGGCTTGCAAAATAAAGGAAGCATTGAAGGATATGACCCAGGCAGACCTCTGGACCTTCAGTGCATTTATCTGGAAGCCCCAACTGCGTTCCTAGAGCTTGGTGTGCCTACCGATTGGGACTGTGACTACTAAAACAACATGAGAACCAGTATGGTACATAGGGCAGGTGTGAACATGAAGGTCATTATTTATACCCATTTCGCCAAGACTCAAAAAAGACATGTAATTTGGCACTCATGACTCTCCACAATAGACTAACCTTGCTGGCTATATGATCATGTCCAAATCATTTGCTTCATGTCAGCGAAGTCTACTGTCACGATAAACAGCCAGTCAAGATGTGCAAGTTTTTTTTATGCAAGACAAGAAAAACAGAGCTGTATCAGGCAAACACACAGTCATAAATATATTGTAGAATGCACAAACACAGAAGCAAAATGGCGGCATACAATCTAAAGGGCAAAAAGTGTGAACAAAAACAGAAAATAAATCAAGAGCCAAATAAACATAAAAGAATCTATGATTAGAAAAATGAAACCATAAGGATGGATACGCGCAGGATGACTGGTTCAAATGTTCATGAAGTAAAATTGCAGCAGCTATGTGTAAGCCTGAAAACCAGAGTTCAGAAGTCCGAATCTCGTCTGAAGGCATGTACTTGTGATATCTGGGTGTTGTAATTTGTCATGGTGATACCAGGTGATAGCTTTGGTGCAGTGTTGTGTGGCCAAATCAAACATCATACAATCACATTGCCTAGTCCTTGTACACGTAAACTTCTGCCGTGAACTTTACTAGCAAACTTCTGTTACTATTATTAAAGTATAATGTTACATAATTTTAGTCCCACTGATAAGGCTTTGAAAATGAAAAAAAGTTAGCTATTTAACTACAGAGTGTAAATATGTGCAGTGCTATTAAATAACACAGTTGCCCAGAATGCAACCTCTACCCTCCGGATGGTGTGTGTGAATGGGTGGGTGGATGAGGAGAGAAAGGGACTATTGCTCCAGGAAATAGGATTAGTAAGCAGCACAGTCTTCTTTTGATCAGAATTCTTCATCAAACCATCTTGGAGAGAAAAAAACACACACTTAATCCCAGCTTTATGTGGTCAGATTTCAGAACAATGTAGAAAGCAGATACTTTAAAATGATTTGATGCAATCAGCTGTAACTCAGTCTTTTGGGAGCCTTCTGTGGAAGAGGAGACTACCAAATGAGAGGTTTATTCACTCCTTTATTTTACATACGGTGCTCAATTCTAAGCAATTTTGTGTCACGTTGCCCGGTGCCATCTGTTTCAGGTTTTATAGCAATACTAGAAGATTGATTATAAAATCTACCATCTCATCTGAGTGAAGATCAATATAAGCAATCATGATGGAATTGGAACATTTAGGCTCTTCCTGTGCTTAGTGTTCAGAGGAATTGTGCTTTTCTGCAGATTTACAAACACTAGTCATTTTTACTGAACATTTTTGCCTCTGATCTTCTCAGCTTAAAATGCTCTGAATATCAGCTGAATTGTGTAAAACGCAGCATAGTTTGTAAAATGTCCCAGTAATTTCTAAGCTTCATTTCTAGGGACTAAATCGAATACAAAGAGAAATGTGAAATTTAAGGAGCTGGATATAAAGACATCTGAACTGCCGTAGCGGAAAGTAGCCACCAGGGACGCGACCCGCACGTCTAAACCTTGGGGTCAGGTAATTCACAATGCTGAGGCCTGTGCAAGACGGTAGGGAATTTTACCTGGGTTTGGGGAGCCAGGTGTATAGCAGGAGTCTGAGGATACTCGAACCCTCGTCATCTAATCTCTCATCTCCTAATGAGTCATCCCGGCTGCACTCTGAGTGTGGGTCTCTTTGTGAAGTGAGGCCTAATTACCACTCGCTCACTTAGTAGGGAACAAGGGGCCAGTACGTCAGACGAAACCCAAGCCCAGGCAGGAGACAAGGACCGCCGTTGTTCAGCTAGACACGTTTGATCCGATGCGATTAGACTTACTTTCACTAAAGCTCCTTTTTCAAGTTTCAAAGGATTTGGGCAGGAACCAGTGAAACCCTGCTGCAACTAATATCTTGATTCGGTGGATTCAGTGAAACATGAATAGCTAGTGTTTCTCAAAACGTCAAATACTCACCCTCATTTAAGAGGTAAGGGAAATGAATGATAATTCAATTCACTTGTTATTTTATCTGTTGTTATTTATGTTTTATGTGGTCTTTAAATGTAATGTGTATTTAAAATTAACATTTATTATTAAATCAATATTTCAATCCTGCTTACTGTAGTCAGAGGCAGACACAGACAACCATATATGTGACATATTATATAAACTGAATAAAAAAGACGAGTCGTTTTTGGAGATTTGCAGGTTCACTTTATATTTATAACTTTAAAAAGAAAGTGTAGATTAAAAGAAGCAAGCAGAAATTACACATGCCACAGATTTATATTTGTTATTTATAGGCTCAGCTCCGAGGATCCAGAAGCAGGCAAAACACAGAAAGAACCAGGACTTTCACCTGGAGGGACAAAACTGGGACTCTTTTTAATACGGTCCAATTTTTACAAATGAAAAGAAATGTATGCATCTTCCATATAGAAACTGATGGACTGCGATGCTGCATAAAATTTTCAGATGGATTTTCTGCATAGTCCAGCTGTTTTAAAACCAGGCAGAGCATTTAGAGTTGCTGCCCAAAGAAATGCACTGCTTATCCTGCTAGTAGCAGAGCAAACATGCTTATATGACAAGCAACAGACTGACTGTAAAATATGTAGGGTAAAGAAAATATATGAAATATATGTGGAGCACAGTTGAAAGGTTACGAAATGATGGTCAGTACCTCACAGTGACTGTATAAAGCCATTTCGTTCTTATATAAGTGGATTCATTAAATAAAAAACACACACCCTAACCTCCCCTTACTAATCTCTCACTAATCTAATCTCTAATTTTACTAATCTCACTAAATGTTTCTTTGCTTTTTTAAGTTGGTAATATAAAAAAGACATGGAAAAATATCTGCAATACATTTATGAAGAAGAGAAGGCAAGCTAGATTGCATCCATGTTTTTTTTTCTGTGGGAAAAAAATCATACACTGCACGAATTGGTCTGAGCACAGAGGAATGAACAGAAGCTCTGGTGCAGCATCTTATGTTTATGTAGGCTGGGGCTATGGCATGTGCCACAAACCCATGTTTGTTTGGTCTGCTTTACTGTACGCACTACTTCATGAAATCTTACAATGGCAAGGGCCATTTGATCAATGTCTGTATGCTTTAACGTCTTAAAAATTTGAATAAATTATAATAGGAAATAAAGATTTCTTTCAAATGCAGCCATCTTTGATCTGATCAACTCAACAGCCAGCCAATGCCATAGATTCATGAGCAGAGGTGAGAGTTCAAGAGGAGATTCCCAGTACGTATTTACAACAAGCTGTATGTTGCATTTCCCTGTCCTACTGTTGGTAGTACTCCTTTGTTTATCTTCACAATACCTGTTTATTATCTATTTTAACTACCCTTCTCACAAAAATTAGTGAATTAATTATGCCTTTATTTTTTGTGAGCAGTGTATATATTCTAGTTCACTACTTAACTTGTTGGTCGTCTGTTATATCTGGATGTCGTTTGTAATACTGTATATCAATGCATTTTTGGTTTCCATTAACCAGAAGTAACGGGTCCATAGGTGTACCATAATTGTTTCAAAAAATCCTCCTTGCTCTTGTGTGCTGTCTAATTCTAGACCAATTTCAATTCTACCTTTCCTCTCCAAAAGGAAAAAGTCACAGTATTTTTAATAGTACTGAAACAGCATTAATTAGGATAATGAAGCATCATCATATAAATAATTTGTTTCTTTTCTTGTTCAATTAGATTTAAATAACAGATGGAAGTGAGTCTGATCTTGGTCTGTACTAAGAGTAACAAACACATACCCAATACCCATACAGCTCCTCTTTATAAACACATCTCACATGTCCTTTCAATCTTTACATCTCCATACCTCTTTGTCTGTCTCTTTCTTTGATTGTGTGTCTCTATATGCTTCTCCACTGCTTGTTCATCCCATCATCCCTTTACTCCACTACAAATTAGGTCATGGCTTAACTTGACTTTGGCTCTGACAGTGTGACATAAACCTGTCATAAGATGACACTGGGGCGTATCATTGTGGCACACAGGTGAGATAGGTGACACAGACACATGGGTGTTGCTGGATGACAGGGTGCCATGGTAGCGACAAACCCTGGTGTGTGTGAGTCTGACAGAGTTCAGAGAGGCAGACACATTGACACTTGGGGATCAGAGGGCAAGTCAATTAGCAAATAGCACTAAACCCTCATTAGCCTGCACACACATGCACACACACACACACACACACACACAGAGGAAAAGTTATATGTATACAGAATGATCACAGACGTGAGGATCCACGAGAAAAGGTGGGGTTATTTAAGTGTGTGTCTGTGTCTGTGTCTGTGTGTGTGTGTGTGTGTGTGAGTGTGTAACATGGTTTATATGGTTGTGTGCTTTGTTTCTCATTATTAGCTCATGATTTCACTGGATACTTTTCTGACTTGTTGATGTTTTGTTGTTGATGTTACTCGTCTTTGTGTATGTATGACTTTCTGCTTCTTATATGTTACAAGCTATGGCATTCGTAAGTGCATGTGCCTGTACTATTGTAAGTGGTACTCCTATGTTTGCTTTGTTTTGTAACTGACAGTTCCATTATACTGTCTTCACATGTGTATTGTCCTTTCCTTAGATGGAGTCATAACTATACTTTACTCTATTTTCTGTGGTTATTATTCATTTATATCAATTTAAAATGTTATTATGTGTATAACAGACTTTAATTGTGGTGGAATTATGGATGCTGTGTAGATGGTAGCGTTCCACTTTTGTTTACAGTGGTGTTTCTGACAGATTATCGTATGCAAGGAGTATCCTCATCATGTTTTACATCTGTCTGATGACTAAATAATATCTAAATAATAATTCATTTTAAAATGCATATTCTGTTTTGAATGAGCATGACTCACCAAGAGTTACAATCTGCAATTCTGCTTTACTAGAGGACCTGATGGTGCATTCACTTGCACAATATTTGTCCATAATAAGAGTATACAGCTCCAGAGCATCATAAAGCTCCAGAGCACATTTTGCTCTCTGAGTGTAGATTCCAAAATAAGGTATGCAAATACAGCTGTTTAATATTAATCTGTGATTTGGTCCTAAGCAGAAGCAACCAGTTGGATCCAGTGCCAAGAATGAAGCTGGAAAATAAAAATATCTGTGTTTGCAAGGCACAAATATTCCCAATTCAAAATGCCTGAGATGCAGTGTCATCCTGAGGATACAGAGTGGGTCAGTGAATGACTAATATAATCCTGATACAATGAGAACAATTTATTTTTCCCCTGGTATTCATTTGGGTGACAAACACATGTTTGTGGAATTGAAAGTGAATGAGGACGTCTGTATATAAAGGACCTACTTCCTGAGAAAGGTGATTCCATTTGGTATATGGGTTCAGTGACTTTGAACTATTAGTCTGTGGGGTTTGTTGGGGCGGTAGCATCCCAACATGTTATACATGTTATGTAACAACACAAAATAGATCATTAAGAGGGACTGTTCAGTCCTGGGTTTAAAGCTGGACACAGTGAAAATGGGGCAGGAGAGGAGCAATCGAGCAAAAATGTTAGTCCACTTAGTAAAACAATTTCCAGGAACATTTGATCACCACAAATAACGTGATTGCACAATGTCTATATGTTCGAATGTATATATTGGCTATATATATGTTATATTCTGATTCTTCCCTATTTAGCTATTATAGCTAGTGCTGTCGGAGTCTCATACTACACTTGTGCAAGCGTGTTTGGCTAATAGACTCTGTGTTCTTAACATTTTATCTACATATTCTCTTTTCTCTACCAGCTGTTATCTTATCCACTCCTCCAGTCCTAATACTTTTACTTAGACCATATCAGAGTTCCCTAACTATTCCTTCCATCCTCATTTCTGTAGACTAAGCATGCCAGGTAAACATACCTGTTAAGGACATGGGATGTTGTTAACTAAATTAAATAGCACCATAGACTCATTCTCACTCATCCTCCATTTTATAATATTTATTATAGTATTATATTCTTGTTTATAATATTTTCATATTGTATTTGTTTAAATGTATTATAGCCTATATTTTATGTTATCATTTAATTTATTTATGTTCTGTATGTTTTGTTATTTCTTTTTATATTCTTTGTAGTTAAACTATTGTAGCGACGGTCGAACCCGTGGCAGAACATTCTGGCCCAGCACACAGCTGCGTGACTCGCAGTAATACAACTGATGTAGATTGTCATGTGCTTATTGTTGTCTTTTGTAGAATGAATGAGTTACCGTTTGTGTGGAAGTCGTCTGTGTGCATTGGTTGACCGCTGCTGTCAGTGTTGAGGGGAATCTCGGTACTGCACTGGGTATAATAGTTCTTGTTAGAACTGGTAATTGTGCTTGTACCAGGAAGTTTAATAAATAGCCATGTTCCAAGCTGGTCTGTGCCTGCCTGCTCCTTCTAGCCCGATGCCACACTATTATTCTAAATGTATTCACCTCTGTCCATTCGGTGTGGAGTCTGCATGTCCTCCCCATGTCTGAGTGGGTTTATTCCAGGTGCTCTGGTTTCCTCCCACAGTCCAAAGACATGCATTAAGTTTCTAAAGTACCCTTAGTGTAGGTAAGGTAGCTAGGTACTCTTACATAGCATAACATATACATATATAATAATAATAACATATAATAATACAATAATATTTAAAGTTTTCTGTTTATGTGTATAGAAATTTCTTCTTGTTGCATATTGTACAATAGAGTTCTTTATTATTTTATGCTATATATTTATGTATTCCTCTTAGTCTGCTTTCAGTATTGCATTTTTACTGCTGAAACACTCTGGTTCCACATTAGAAATTAATTAGTAAGCGCTATCGTATCTAGAACAAAGCAAACATCTTGGCTGGAAAGAATAAGCCCAACTGGTTCGAATAGGAAGCTGTTCTCATCAATCATTTAGAAAATCTATATGAGTGTATACCCAGTGGAAGGAGATCAAAGCTAGAGCAAGACCTATAAAAAAAATTAACCCATTGATAGGTGGTAACATACATTTTTGGAATGCATTTAGCCAACTATTTTTAACTTAATAAAAAGAAGTTCATTGTATTTGATTTCCTTTTTAAAAATTAATCATGGGTTCTCATATGGGGCAGCAGTCAAAGACACTAGCCTACACTGCAGGGACTCATTGTCATCTTGCAAAGATCAGGCATCACATGCAGACATGAACTGAGTCTGAGAAAGGGAAGGCCTGTTGAGGGTTCTATAGTGATAGGCTTTGGACCAGCAAACAGCAGCAAAAAGCAGGGGTGGGCAGATGAATCTTAACAGTGATGGTATCAATATCAACATTGGTTTTGGCACTGCAATGCTCCCCATCTCTGATATTTGTTGTTGTGCCGTCACATGAGAGCAGACACTTGTAGGCTTTTTATTATAAAACCTTGTAAACTGAGATGTGTCTAAAAAGGCTATTCACTACAGTGGCATTGCCAACAATTCTACAAACGCATGAAAAAATACAAAAATGGAACTCTACAAAAGAAACAAAGGGAGGAGGAGCAAAATCCCATGTGCCTGCCACAGAAACAGAGGTCACTGGCAGTAGACTTTTAGAGAGGCAAAGAATAGTCAGGTGGCTTACATAATGGTGAAAGTAATATTTTAGTAATGTCCAGGGTGAAAGAAGTAATTTAAAAATAATAACCATGTTGTGTTAAACTTGAACGGAAAACTATAGCATTACTATATTTAGGCTACAGGTAGATAGGCTACAGACTTTATTAATTATTTCACCTATATGGCTATGTAATATTACAAAGAGTATTGCTGAAATTATTGCAAAGCCCCTGTAACCTCTATCTGTTGTTGAAAATGTTATGTTTTTTAGGCATTTTGTCATGACACTCAATCCACTTTACAAGATTACATGTGGAAAAAAGAACTTATGGAAGGGAAATTACCAGTGCTGTATGAAGAGTGACGTTCAAAAGTGGAAAAAAAATCATCTGGATGTTGCAGGAAACAAAGAAGGAAAGAAGAGTGTTTAAAAAAAAAGTTTTAAAACTTTTATTGTTCTAAAGTAGTAATTTTCTGCAGAATTCAAATTTGTTTTAACATGCACATTGATTAAATAATTAACAGTATAAAACAAAAATAAAATACATTTCACTAAATAATTTAGTGGGCATGATGACAGTTTCACATCATAAATCATCCCAAAGTACACAAGTTTATTTTACGTGTCTGCACTAATGAGGAGAATATCATGCCTGCCTGTTTGTCAAAATTGTTTGACCTTTTTTTAAACGTATTTGTTTTTACTCACAGCGTTTGCATTTCCACACAGTTGTCTGGTAGATATATTCAGTTTTGCTACATTTGTGTTGTGTAACTGCCTGATTTAAATAATACATTAGTATATAATACACAGTAATACATAATAGAAGTTATCAAAAATCCACAACAGTAACAATGAATTGTTCATTGTGATTTTATCATAAAAGCAATGTCATTATAGGATTTGGCATGGTTAAAGTTGACAAGATTATCATCTAGTAATGAACAAGTTTTACCTGCCAATACTGCCATGGCTATTCACTTTAGGTGAAGAGTGATTAAATATTAGAGAAAAAATATTATGTATAATTGACTTTTTTGTCATGCCAGGCACAGAATTACTGTTTTACCCTCTGGGAGTGCTAGAGGCAAAACTAATGTTAAAGGAAACCCCAAGGAAGAAAGAAACTTTGCTGATAATTCTTTAATATATTTATCTGTCTCTCTCTATATACTGTATATTTTTGGATTGGATTAACCGTATAGTCGCAGCTGACTCTCAGTCACTTGATGGATCATCGATATCCACACATTTCTGTCTTTCATCGATGTGATCCATTAAGTATTTCGGCAGGATAGTGGAGTATTTTGCCATTGCTTTCTCCACCCCTCCCCATTTATCCGGGCTTGGGACCGGCGTGCAGCTGTTTCCAGTCACACGGCTGGGGTGTTTCTCTCTATATATACCATTGTGCAAAAGTTTTAATCCACCGTTTAGACCGAAAGTGCCAGATGCTGCTATTGTTCAAGTGAAGGGGAAGACCACACTAAGTGCTTCCCACAGTAACCTAGGTAAGGCTATTTTAAGGGTTTTTATTTCTTATTTTTATAAATACTACAAACACTTTTTCTATATTTTCTTGTTCTTTTCAATTTAATAGACTAAGAATTACATATGGTCATTATAAAACAATAGCATATCTAACATAATGGAGGCCAGTATATAGCAAACAAAAGTATTTTGCTCATATTATGCGAGAACACATGAGGGATGGAGAGAGTGTGTGCTTGTGTTAAGGCAGGAGCTTTGAGCCATCTTAAGGTTCCTAGGCATGCACTCTACCTCTGCAAGACTGATTAGTTCAAGTGAATGGCAGTAGGTGCACACCTAGGAGGGAATTTCTGAATGGCAGGAAACTCAAACAAAAGGTTCAGCACAATATGGTGACTGCAAGCACAAAACGACATCCATATATAAACGAGTACTAGAATCTCAGACTAAGAAGGTTTTCTCTCCATCTACTAACTCAAACTAAGCTTTCTCATATTAACTATTTATTTCCCTTTCCCTCCCAATGTATTTTTCATTGTCACTTTTCACTGTTTACAGACAAATATGCTTTCCTTTTGTTGGTTTTGCATTTAATTTTTTCCACCTTTTGTCTGTCTTTTCTCTCAGATACACAAACACTCAGTCTATTTACCTGCAGCATCTAATAATGAAGCCACACTGGGCCCTGTTTAAATAGCATGTAAGCCAGGTTCAGCTCGTAATGTCTTCGTGTATTGAATGTGCTAAGCCACGTAACCATGCAGTGGCTTCTTGATAGGCATGACACAAGTTTTGCGATTCTGCCAAACCTTTCTGGCCAGGTAGTGGTAAAGAGCTGGCTTGAAAAAATTGCTTTGACCTGCAGCTCTATGTGGCCCCTTATATTTTTAGTCAATTGCTGAAAAATTTCTTGGGACCTTATTGCCTTCCACCATCATGATTCAATTCAAAGTTGATTTACCTGTTGTAACAAATACAAACAAAGAGGACAACAGAAATATGGTGAAGTTAAGCCAATCTACACAGGAGCATAATCTTGACACACACATCTAGACTCAAACCATGAGAATTATTTAGACTTGGGATTCCCTGGCAAGAAGGACACTTTGGGAGACACAAAGCCAGAGCCAAATTAAGCAGCGATCACAGAGAATGTTTCACACACAGAACTCTCGCATCATGAAGTGTAACCCAGACCTCAACTTACAGAGACATTGTATGACCCAGAGTGACTCATCAAAGAGAACCTCTTGCAGTGGGCATCACACAGAACCTCAGGTGGCATACAAAACACGGTGTCTCAGCACCATTAACTAGCACTCTACTGTTAAGCCATGCTGGTTTGTATTCCGCTTCTCCTGTGGATTGGAGTGTGTATAAAAGCAGCTGCAAGTAATAATTTAAGAGTTAATCCAACTAGCTACACTGAAATAAAGTAAATGTACAAAAATGTTATTATAATAGCAACTTTTTTGTAAGCAAGCTGAATGTTGCACTGTTAAATGTATGGAGACACAAGACTCCTGAGTTTAAAGCATTCATAGAAAGTCATCTGGATCCTCATTTAATAACCTAAAAGACAAAGTATAGACATAGAGTAAATCGCATTCTGTATGCGGTGTCCAAAATTACATTGGCACATACAGCTGGCATTCATCTTTTGCCAGTTTCTGCTTCGTTGGAATGAAAATTTGCCACATCAACCCTTTGTCGTCCATTAAATCCCAACTAAATACATTTAATAATAAAGGTCTACAAAGCCATAACAAACTGAAAAAAGTGAAACTACACCCACTGACAAAAAATAAAGCAGCAAATAAAGCAAGATAGTCAGGTTGTTACATTCCTGGGAAACCTTGTTGTGTGTGGGCAAGCAAATGCCAGTTAGAAGCCCTGTGGCCCTAAAGGCAGTACATATGGCCACCAAGGTAGGATTGAAGGCCCCCATACCTGGAGCAAGACTCATCGGATCCTGGACGACAGTTCAGTCCATAGCAGTTTAGTTTTCTAGTTTATGACACCACTGCAGACGAAGGCAGTGGTGGCTGGCTCTCAATGGCAGCATACCTCATGGGTGCAATACCAACAAATTTCCTTCTGCTAAGCAGCTGAAAATGGTTCGGGCAGAGACAGGGGAGTGCAGTGAAGATGCAATCTATGTCTGGATTATCTGCCTTTAAATCCAATAATGGGCCTCCTCTCATTGTATGTCAACTTAGCAAAAGGTCTTCAACTGAATCATAGCAGCATGTCTAGCACTTATAGCACTTAACAATCTCTCACCCAAAGTTAGGATACAGAAAAAGTAAACAGCAAAAGAAGCATTTAACGCCATTTTGTGACAAGACCCACACCTCTAATCATTTATCTGTAATATGTCATAAATCATATCTGTCTAAGACATGACTACAGGCTTTTTGTCATTTAAATTCCTCTCATGTTTTCAGCACTAACAAAGATTTCTGATGTATTTATGGATCATTTACAGTACATGCAGTAGAAATACCATTTATATCTGTTACAGTAGCATAAAATACACTATTTGACTATGGTAAAGTCTGGTCAACATCTATTTGTAAGGTGGTTGTAAAGCAGTATAAACCTGTAGCAGTAATAATCTGGTTACCACAAATTGTCATTGAGGGGCTTTGGACAGTGTTCTTTGCTTATCAGTTTATAGCATCATACTCATTAACTGTATACCCATATCATAAATTCTCAATCGTAGTTACCCTGCTGAGTGTTTCACACTCTTAAATACAGTTTTGTGGATCCCATTTAATTTCGGAAAACTAAAGATCCAGTCATGTCTTTTTCTCAGCCAATATGAAATGTTCCTCTAAAGAGAAGTCAGTAGGTTGCTCCCTCTTTAGCTCCCTCTTTAGCTCGACTTAGTGCCCTCAAAATCCTGATTGCTTCATTTTTCACCAGAGTGGCCCATTTCTTTCCAGACTGGGATAATTATTTCAGAATAATAATAAGAGCAGATTAAGCATGTGTTTGGCAGGCAGGCATGTTGTCTCCTTCATTAGCTTTACTCACATTTTCCTCAGAATTGAAGCTTCTATTACCAAGGCTTAATTCTGCTTTCAGATAATCCTTGTTCAGCTGCCTGTCATCCCACTTAGTCCACTGTCAGTTACAAAATGGAAGGTGACATATTTGTTTTTTAATTGACTAAGAAGTGGAAACTTAACCTTGCTTTACCTTATTAGTACTTATATATCATATTATAAAATCAATAGCCACTACATTAGATACACCTTGTTAATACTGGATTAGAACCTTTTAGTGCCTTCAAAACTGCCTTAATTCTTTGGCATAGATTCCACAAGGTGCTGGAAACATTCCTCAGAGATTTTGGTCTATATTGACACAGTTGCATCACACAGTTGCTGCAGTTTTGTTGACTGCACACCCATGATGTTATTCTTCTTTTCCACCATATCCCAAAGGTGCTCTATTGGATCAAGTTCTAATTAATGTGGAGGAATTTGAGTGCATTGAACTCATTGTTCATAAAACCAGTTTACAATTGTTTGAGCTTTAAGATTTGTGACATTGGCAGTGGCTACACTGTCATCACAAAATTTTCAGTTGGAATTAAGGGGCACAAAGTGTGAGAAGAAAATATTTTCCACACCATTAATTTAACTATTTATTTATCATATTACAACTCAAACTGCAAGTGACTTCGCAAAAACAAATGTAAAAATATGTTAAATAAACAGTTGTGAAAGATTTGAGCTGAAAATTGGATGCGCATGAAGAAGATTGGCAATAACACATTTATGGAGTTCATTTACAAATAATTGTCAAAGCCCATAGCAGTAGTCAGCTAATCAAAAGTCAGAACAATTACAGGAAAATTCAAAATCATAACAAAGACAAACAGGAGTACAGAACACAGAGTACAGAAGAGCTAAACATGGAACAGTCCATTGTAAGGTGTGCACACAGTCATAAAACCGTCGACTACAAAGGGGAACATCAGAGGTAGATATATAATGGCTATTAAAAACAGGACATGGAAAGACAAATGTAGGCAATACTAGGAAGGACGCAAGAGTAGGATGAATACTAGGATTGGGACAGAAGCACATATATGGACAATGAGATGAGGGAATACTATATTGTGTATATATATACACAATGGACACACGTATGAATACTGATGGCTAAAAGGACACAGCAGGCAAGCAAATTTACAGTACATGCATGTGTGTTTGTGTGTTTATTACACAGTAGAGATGTCAGGGCAGGGGTAGAATTTCCTACAGTAGAAGGACAGGCTGGTAGAACATAAAAAACACACACAAAAGCTAACACATTGCTACAAAGTAATCATAGTGCACATAATAGAACAAGGAAGAACTAAGACTTACAAATGCAAATAAGATAATATGTATGATAGGTAAACACACAGGCAGGATAACCACAAAACTAGGCAAAACACACAGATTTCACATAACAAACAGAAGTACCTTGACCAATGCAGAGAAGCTAAATAATACCCAGAAGATCTTACAAACAGAAACTACAAAAGGCTTAGAAGATAGTAAATACAAACAGAGCAGGCAACCAAACTAGGAATAGAGCTGGGTGCTAAGCTAACAGATACAGACAGAGGTTACGCTACATTCAGTAAAAATACAGAAGCCACGGGACAATGAAGTGAAAAGAGGTACAGCCATAAATCAAGCACACGCAGAAAAACATGCAATTATTTACACTTGCTAAGGCTTTACCTCACCTTTGATATGGTTTCTTAAGATTAAACGAATTCCACTAATATTCCACTTTTTAATATTTTAACTTTAAAGCTAGCACTTAACTCGGCACTTAACATATTTAATATACTAAAACGCATTAAGACTTTTATGTATGTATTAGATGTATGTAAAATGTCCAAACCCTACACAAGAACAAGCAAAATACAAGTCTCCAAATTATACAGAAAGGGGGACCAAAAACGTACACTAATTCCCACATCTCTTTACAAGAAATAATAAAAAGAAGAAAATAACATGCAATACTAGCCAGCAGTAATTGCCCCAACTAGGAGATTAAACAGAATGTGTAATCAGCTCTATATTCACACATTTATTTTCTGTATTACCTAAATTGCATGTGTATGGTGATGGTGTCATGTGATAGTACCAGTCTAGGTGCCTACATAGTTAACCGTAGCTCATTAGACAAAAGTTCATCCAACACTCAGTATATCAATCTTTGTCTCTTGCTCTCTCCCTTCTTTTTATTTATCAGTGTCTCTCTCTAAGTCTCAGTGGTGTGAGATTTTGACATTTTATCAGGCTTCTTTGAATGCAAGGTTTCAAATACAGACAGGTGATAACTCTTAAAGGGCTCCACCATCTGCAGCAATTATGCACTCATACAAATAGAGAGAGAGAGAGAGAATTATGCTTCAGCAGTCGAGCTTGGACAGATCCATCCATACACCAATAACTGAGCAAAGATGGGACAATACTCTCTCTATGGAAGCCTGAATCAACATAGAATCTGGAGATATGTGCAAATATAGAACATACACACATTGACATATCCACAGTAATCACATGTAAACAGATCACATTCATATGCAAGTGATCCAACAAAAGCAATGCAATGTGAACAATATAAATGCCTGTATGAACTTTTATGAAGTTCAAAGGAAATAAAATGTCCATTAAAATGTAGCTACCAAATGTACAAGACCATTAGAGAAAAAAAAAAACAAAAGAAATAGGTGGATTACAGTTTGCAATTTAAAACTACAAAGTGGAGAGATTACTAAATTAGAATATAAAATAATCAGAACACATTGAATGCCTAGACTTTATCTAAAGTCTGAATATTTCATAGATTTTCAAATTGTTTATTTGTGGAGAGACATGTAAAATGGTTTTGCATACTACTGTCATAACTGTGTAATTACTGTGTTATAAACCATATTGCTGTACAAAGTGCATTGTACCTCCAAAGCTAAACAAGTTAAATTTCCATTACCATTAATTTTCTCATTCTTATGCATAATTTTAAACTAAAAGGGGTAATTTTAAATGGCTGCTTTTAGGTATGTGACACACATTTATTAAAGTAAGTATACATTTACAGTGAGACAATCTATCAAGATCTAAGTTATTAGATCACTTAAACAAGGCTTCAAGATAAAACACGTGCACTAGTTCTGTAATTAACTACTATGAAAGCTGTGCTTCCAGCATCCCAGTTTTTCAGCTAATATGTTCCTTGCGTAGAATTTCAAATAGAGACATTGCCCTCTAATTGCATATCTATGAGCATGTTATATATACTTTAGTATTGAAAAATACTCCCTTATTCAGCAAACGTCCAGCAAAAAACATACAAACTTCTGTTTTTGCATGTTTTTACACTTGAAGAGGGCTGTAATATTTTTTCACAGTTGAAGTGTACGTAGGTACACTAAGAATCTAAAAAAATACAGAAAAGTAGATTGTGTGATTTATAAATGACTAATTTGCATTTTATTGCTTGTAATGAGTATTTTATTACCTACCAACCAGCAGTAATACTGGCTCGCATATACCTGTTAGTTTTTCTTTAAGAAGCCCTCCTATTCTGAACTCATTACCTGTATTAACTGCAGTTGCTTGAACTCGTTACCTGTATAAAAGGCACATGTACACACATTCAATCAATCACAATTCAATATCTTCACCAAGACCAAGATCAAAGTGCTGTCTAAGGACAACAGGGACAAAATTGTAGTCCTGCACAAGGCTGGGATGGGTGACAGAACAATATGCAAGCAGCTTGTTGAGAAGGCAACAACTGGTGGTCAATTATTAGAAAATAGAAGAAACACAAGATGATTGTCAATCTTCTCGGTCTGCGGCTTCATGCAAGATCTCACCTCATGAGGTAAGGATGAATCTAAGAAAGGTCAGGAATCAGCCTAGAACTACATGAGAGAAACTGGTCACTGACCTAATGAGAGCTGGGACCACAGTCTTAAAGTTAGTAACACCCTACGCCATCATGGATGAAAATCCTGCAGGGTATACAAGGGCCCCCTGCTCACTCCAGCAAATGTCCAGGCTTATTTGAAGCTAGCCAGTGACCATCTGGAGGGAACTGCAGGAACTACAGGAAATATCTGACCTCTAGAATTGCAAACAAAGGTCTCTGTACTAATTATTATGTATTGTTTTTCTATTGCATGAAATAAGTATTTCATGCAATAAAAAACAATAGTGCAATTTAGTAATTTAAAAATCATACACTGTGATTTTGTTAATATGTTTTTTTAGATTCTGTCTCTCACAGGTGAAGTGTACCCACAATCAAAATTACAGACCTCTCCAGTTTTTGTAGGGGGTAAAACTGAGTGTATCAAAGTGTATCAAATACTTATGTTTCTCACTGAAGCAGAGCAAGACCCACAATAATTTGTTATCCAGAGCATTAACCACTTATCCACCACCATACCTCTGTTGTGATAGGGTGTTCGGACCCAAGGGGAGATGCGGTAGAGACGGAACTCCACGGCGTATGATACAAATGGGGAAATAATATATATTAACTATAAAAGAGGATAAAAGGGGATAAAAAGCCCTAAATATTAAAAAGGAAAAAAGTGCCGACAACCTCTTTACTTGTGTGGGCTGACGCTCTAGTTTGTAAGTTATCCAAACCAACTTGTCTGCATCTTATCAAACATTTTTTTTGAATTGTTTAATATTTGGGCAGATCAGCATTGTTAAAGGATGATACTAATTGCTGCATAGGATACAAATAAGCTAAAGCTTATATACCACTCATTTGTTGCATAATTTAGTGGTGTGTTAATTGACTAGTCTTAAGGAGGGCCACAGGGTCTAGTGTGTGTCTTTTGACAGCATTTCTACTAGGAGATTGAGCACTTGTGGAGGAAAATGCAATGCCTGACATGTTCATTTGCTATCCTTCGGGCACATCAGTCAGTCATTGTTGCAGCGGTTGACAGATGATGCCTCATGTCGCTTTCCTCGTCTTTCTTTCCTTAGACACAGCCAGCTGAGTCTGCAGAGTGCCTGACTAGGGCAGAGTGACTGCCCCTCCCATCAGCAGAGAAGTTTCAATAATACTTTTTTGTATGAACTTGTATTAACAGTCTCTAAATATGAAATATGAAATATTAATTGTGCTGTAATAGGCAGTGAACCACACGGTCCAGGTAGGGTTGGGCAGAGAAAATCACAAATGACAGAAGATGGCTAAATTTGCATATCTCACAACAAGGGTAATTATGGCAGCTGATTTTGATTTAGTTTTAGGCTTTTGACTAAAAATATATTACATTTATTCACATTTTAAGGTTAATTGCTTTTAGTTTTGGTTTAGTTGTCAATTAAAATAAAACTGAATAAACAAAATAATGTAAAACAAATATGCATACACAAGTCAATGACAATTTAGAGACACCTATTAACCTAACGCACAACTTTGGGCTGGGGGGGAGGCCGGAGTGCCCAGAGTAAACCCACACAGACACGGGGAGGACATGCAGACTTCACACAGAAAGGACCCAAGCCGCTCCACCCTGGGATTGAACCCAGGACCTTCTTGTTGTTAAGCAGCGGTTCTACCCACCAAGCTACCATCCTGCCCTGAATAGTAGTACAAAATGTAAAACAAGCTGTACAAATTTAGAACTAAGCATAAAACATTTCTACTCAAACATTTTGCCTTTTGGTAGGTCGTTTAATCCTATATGTTGTGATAGTTTTCGTTGAAATCTAAGTAGCACTGTGTCACATTCATGCTTTAGACTGATGTATATCTCTCCAATCACATTGGCAACACATGAGTAACGGGTTCTGTGGTGGGTACAGGTTGCTCCTGTTTCAAGGCATCCCAAAGTAAACTGTCAGAGATAATCCCTCCAGTGAGTCCTCTTTGGTCTATGTCTATAGGAATGTGTTTGGAACAGCTCTAGTGGGAGCTGACCAGGGGCATCCTTGTGAGATGCCCAAACCACCTCCTTTCAATCCAAAGGAGCAATAGCTATACTCCTAATCTCCCCAGACAGATAAGCTATTACAGAGTGTAAGCCCAACAACCCTGAATAAGACCATTATTTGCTTGTAACTGTGATTTTATTCTACTGGTCACTGTACAAAGTTAATCATCATTATTAGAGAATATTTAAACACAGAAATGCAGACTGACTAGTAAACAGAGAATTATGTTCAATATAGGACATGACACTGAGTGAATCAAAAGTCACAGGGCACATACACATGATTTACTTATCATTTACACATTGTCAGTAATCAGAATGTGCATTCAGAACTCCGTTCTTGATTGAGTAAATGAACGTGAATCTCACGTTCTCTATTTGTGAATGAAGTGATTATTATTATGATCTGTGATCCACCATGATAGGTGTGAGCTTTCAACTGTAGCTCTAAATGAACTTTAACGTTTTCTGCTCTCTCTCTCTCTCTCTCTCTCTCTCTCTCTCTCTCTCTCTCTCACTGTCTCTATTTCTCTCTTACTGCATTTTTCTTTCTCTGTTGTTGCAGACTTTTAAAAAAATATACCTTCTGGTTCTTCACCTTACTCCTTATACTTTTACCCAGTATAATCTTGTACTTTATTGGCAGTTTTTGAACTTCACTCCTGACCAGCTTTATTTCTTTTCACAGCGGCCTCTTAAGCTTGGTGTTTTGGATGCATGTGGAATGGAAAAGTTCCGCTCACATGGCGTGAAATGAAAGAAGAGAATAAGCTGATGCATGAGAAGAGACTGGGCTGGGCTTTTCTGCATGATGGAAAGGACTAAGAATGAAAGATATGAAGTTGTGAGAAGGAGTGAGAGAAAGGGATTTGATATGGGTGCAAAAGTGATTGCCTCTAAATACATAATGTGTCTGTGATGGGGCACCTTCAGTCTGTATTCCATTACTGCAGACCCAGTTCCAAACTTCCAAGGAAGCCCTGTAACTCAGGCGGCCCTACTAAAGCATCCCAATTTAAGCTCAATTTATCCTGATCAGGCTTGTAGGAAAAGGTTTGGACCCTAACACAGAATTAACTCCACTCCATTTCATGGCAGGGTTCTATTTATGCACCACCAACCGACCCTTATTTTGCAAGTTTGATGCCCACAGGAGCTGCACGTTTTAGCAACTGGCTCATACTGGAGCTGTTGGAGTGTTAACAAGTAGCATATTGGCTGATGAAGTATCTAAAACTACATTCAGATTCCACATTAATGCCAAGAGGCATAAATGAAAATTGAGAACAAACATGCAAAGTGTGTTTGGTATAAAAAGTGCCAAGGCTACATAATATAAGGGTATCACTGATGGTTATTCATCCATGTCCCAGAACAATTGCCAGCAACTAAGTGGGTCAAATAAGGAATATATACAACAAAGAGTGGGGAAAAGAGAGTGGATTAAAACTGGATATGACCTAGGGGAGCATCACTGATATAATTATTTGGCCAGTTTGTTATATGCAGTGTCTACACTTTCATTTTCTTTGATTTATTTATTCATTTGTCATTTTATAGTGGTATAATTTGCTTTAGTATAAATTGGTTTTCTTCATCATCTTTAGTGTTACGAGAAATAAATGTAAAATGACATGTACAGTATATATGGGCATTAGGAAAAAGGATTTGGTCATGCCAGAGTGTAAAGAAACAGGAGCCGTCACATATCTGGACTGACCCACAAAGGCATCAGATGTGAATCCTACATAAACTGCTCACAAAAATTAGGGGATACTTAAAAATGAAATATCCTGTAATTATTGTGAGCATTTTATATAGTGATATCTCAGTTCGAGTTAATTAATTCCAGAAGGCTTAACATGCACCAAAAAAATTTTCAATAAATAAGATAAATTAAATTAAACGGTTCTACACCCGAAAAAATCCCACTTTATATGAGGCATTATATGCATTAATGTAGCTGTATTGTACAGGTGATCCCTGATTCACAATTAGGATACATTCAGACAAATACAGATTATGTTAACTGTATCATAAACTGTGTTTAATATAGTCTGTATTCAGTCATAGCAGAATTTATCCAATGAAAAATCTTAGGGTTGTGCATATATATATATATATATATATATATATGCACAACCCCATTTATGCACACACACACACACACACACACGTGATTGAATATATATGTTTTTTTATTTCTCTCACAAGATTTGGCAACAGAGGATTAAGGCCTCATACCCTTTCGAAAATGAGACCTCCAAATTTTGAAAATAGACAACGTTATCTTAACCGTCCACAGCGTGAGAAGCATCTGTGCCTAATATACACTGCTAACAAAAATTAGACAGTATTTAATTATGTATATATTTTATTTCATTTTGAAATATCCACTACTTTTGTGAGCAGTTTATTAAAGTAAAAGTTATGTTAATTTCCCAAAAAATAAATTGAAATTCTGAGTAAAAGTTTGCTTTTAAACAATTTTTTTGAGCGGTATCAATTCAGAAAAAAAGCCCAAGCATGATGAAAACATTGAACCAGTTTGCCATTTGTTTTAAAAGACTTCCCATTGGAGAAACACTAAAGGCCACCCCTAAAATTCACATTCCAACGGCATCTACAGTATCTAAGCATAGTAAAGGTGTGCATGCTGAATTAATCACCTTCACCCAAATGATTTGGTATGTAAATCATTAAGTCTATTTAGAAATTTCCTGTTTTGCCAGATTAAATTCAGTGTTAAATTCATTAAAGTCAAGTATTAAATTCAAGTTTTGTTAAAAAAATAATTATTAGTTTTAATAATAGGGCAGCACGGTGGCTCGGTGGGTATCACAGCTGCCTCACAACATGAAGGTCCCGGGTACAATCCCAGGGTGGAGCGGCCTGGGTCCTTTCTGTGTGGAGTCTGCATGGCCTCCCTGTGTCTGCGTGGGATTACTCTGGGTACTCTGGTTTCCTTCCACAGTCCAAAAACATGCATGTTAGGTTATTTGGTGTCTCTAAATATGGCCCTTAGTGTGGGACCCTGTGCATGATTGTATGTATGAGCCCTACGATCGATTGGTTCCCTGTCTAGGGTTGTTCCTACTCTTGTGCCCAGAATTAGTGGGTGGATTAAGTGGAAGACAATGAATGAATTAATACATTTTTAATAATTGTTATATTATGTTAAAATCATGAAAAGGATTATACTATATTCAGTTATTGTTTTGAATACTTGTTTCATAAAACCTTTAGAGTGTTTGAGTGTTTGGCAAAGATTGTGTTATATCTTAAGTAAATGAAACATATTAGATAAATGTGCTACTTCATTTACTGCTTACGCGTCCTAAATATCAGTCTTTTTTCTTCTGTGTTTATCTCTGCTGAATATATCCAGTCTATACTGCTAAGAAACTTTAGGTCTTACTTAGCATTTTCCTGAGATAAATAATAACCATAGCAGTGCATTAGGTAAAATATTAGCACAAAGTTAATATAAGCTCATACTGCGTGGTGAGCCTGTACTTGTTCTGCTGTGTTGAATATTTTCCATTTGGGTGCACTGCATTTGCAGCTTGTCCGTTAGAGCTGTGTTGATCTAGCACCCATCACCACACAATATACGATGGCTAGCAGCGAAACATGCTCGAGCACCACTGCCCTGCTAATACAGGTATCCATTCAGCAGACAGTTTTACAGCTTTGAAATTCACTTAGTACTAAACATCCCCCGGTTCATACAACACAGTGCTTATTGTTGGACTGTGTGTTCCCTCTCCAGAGGGGAGGACATCGAATTCGGCTCTTAATTTTAGTAATATGGTTGTGTGGCAGCACTGGCTGAGATTGAGTTGAAGGGCAAGAATCCTGCAGCATCACACTGCACTGCATTACCCTGAGGCCCCATATACGTCAATGTCAGCTAATGCAAAGCAGCAGAGCGATCAATAGCAGCATGCTAACTTAAAATCCCCTCACAGTAAGAGCACTAGGCATGTTTGAAATACAAATCACACTTTGCAAGCCTTGCCCTGGTTCTCATATAGTTAGCAATATTGATTTTGCCAACTAAAGCATACTTCCATCTTACAGCAACAGAAGGAATGTGTATTTAGGTTAATAAATAAACAAAGAAAGAAAATCAAAATGGAACACGAGTAGGTGAATCGTAAGCACTTAGTAGCATTAGCGCTGCTTGAACTTTACTACCATGATTACAGTAATTTTATTTTGTATTTTGCCATCGCCCTTCGATATCAGACTGCATCTTCTGTTCTTTTTTCCTTATTTATATAAGCTTATCGATTGATTGATTGATCGACTATTGTAAATAAATTTATATTATTTAGCCAAATATCCTGTTTAAAATACTAGGATCATTTTGTGATTTATACAAGCACTAAGCAGCATAAACCAGCTCAGGAAAAAAACAAAATAATTTACAATAATAATAATAATAATAATAATAATAATAATAATAATAATAATAATAATAACAGCTTACCTTGTGTTTTGGACATTGGTTTGATGGTCTACCGTTCGAGCCTGGTCCATCATGGAAAGGAAAAAGGAGCTCAGACAGTCTTGGTAACTGAGCAGTTTAATGTTGCATATGTTTACTTACATATTCAAATAGTTTATAACTCTAAGATTGTTTAACATTGTTTCAAATTCATGAATAATCCCAGAAATATAGCCATTTGTTACAATACAGTATATCTTACAGTGTTTCTTGGTTGCCTAATCAAATGTCTTGAAATTGTGCTTCCATTTCCCAAAACCCAAAATCCACAACACATCACCCATTCCCTCAAACATATTTCCAGGTTGAACTGTCCACTTAAAACCATTCAATCTTATTGAACAAATGAACTTAGTCTTCATACAAACCCTCAAAACCACACACATACACACTACAACACAGTTTTGTACACTACTGAGATAAATGCAAAACATTACTACATAAACTGGCAATGTTGTACATGGTTCTCTCTCTCTCATTCTCAAAAGATTTCAATTGATGAACACAACAAAAGAAAGAACAAACATACAAATTTGTGCATTTTTTGTGCACAGTACAACAAAACAACAAAAAACTATTCTGCTTCAGCGTCCTGTCTTTCGTCTGGGTCAGCCGTGATAATGTTGTCGGCAACACATGCTATATTAGCTCTAGATTAGCAGGGAACAAATCCCAGGACATGCTTAATCCACCATGCATCTACTGAAATGTCTAGGCATAACTCTTCCATGGCCAGCTGGAGGTGACTGGTTCTCGGTTATAAGCGTTCCACCTCCGTTCATAAAAAAACTTTTTCAATGGGGTTTCAGAGGGAGAATATGCAGGCAGAGATAAAAAGAATCTGATATCCGCAATGCCAGTGTAGCCAGCCTGCTTTGGTTGTGCTGGTCAAGCTGAAACCGATGAGAAGGATCAAGTTATTGAGTTAGAGTTACTAGAGATATAAATAGTTATTTCCAAGAACACCATTGTGATGGAGCAACCATAGTTGAAATGAATAGTTCCCTTTTATCTATCTATTGATGATTCCCAGGCTAGTCTTACAACATTGCATTTGGGTGATCCAGTTATGAAACCCTGCTGTGGACCAGACCATAGCCAGGGTGTAGCTCTTGCCTGTGCTAAGTGAATTCTCAGATAGGGTCTGAACCTCACTGTGACTCTTGCCTGGATAAGTAGCTGTTAGATGGCACAATTGGCTTTACTTGTATTCAAATTGTTTTGCTGATTTCCAAAATAAATATAACTATCATTTGGCAACTTCTTAAAACTTCAAGTTTTAAACGAGTTATTAAAAAAGTTATTATGTTACATATCATCATTGAAAATATGGCAATTAAAAAGCTTTTGGACATGTTATAATGTATGCTTTCACAAATGAAGCCTCATGCAATGTATGTGTTAAAAAATAAAACATATGCCATAATTGTGTAGCATTTGATAGCATTCCATTTGATCAGTGTGCACAATTTTTTGTCTATACAATCTATGAACATTTACACAGCTGTTCTGATTGGAAATACTGAATATATTATTTTATATTTGTGAAGTCTAAAAGTACACTCCTTAAAATTTAGTTGATAAATACCAAGTGTGTGCACAGACACAATAATATCAATCGATAGTGTGTATCTGCTGCTGTAATTTCCCACAGGAAAATAGATATTATTTTTTCTTTCATCTGGCTTGAAAGATGAGATAATTTATCAGCATCCTTGTCCACCATCTTCTCCTTCCTCCATTTTCAAAGACTACATCCAAAACTGAAATTAAATGCTTGGCAGAAATAATTATATTGCTTCATATAAATAATTTAAAACCCTCAAAAGAGCATGTGGTTATGTGGTGTGTATTGAAGAACAATTAAGGGCAGACATTTTCTCCTGACCTCCAGTGCTCTACTTGGTCTATGTCCTACACACCTGTCAGAGGAGCTTCAACATTACAAACCATCCTTTTTTGAACCCAAAGCCTGCACTCTCTGGTCTTAGTATTTGGTTACTTATAGTTCCTTGTTTCTTTCTAGACTTTCATCTGTGGGTGGCAGGTCATGCAGAGCTACGGCTCTCAAACTTTGCAACTCTCTCCCTCAATCAATGTGAAAGAGCTTGTCACTTTCTTCCTTTAAATTAAACCTTATAACCTTTCTCTTCTTTTAGACCCTCATGTTTTTTTTCTTTCTCCTCTTTATTGTAAAGTGCCCTTGGGTGTAGGTGACTGGTTTGAACCAGATGCAGAGCACTAGATTCAGAAACAGTCTATATGGAAGTTTCAAGTAAGAAGGACCTTCCCTTATCATTACTCAATTTATTTGATATTGTAAATAAACATGAACTGTGAGTGGTTATGTGATCCTGGTATGGCAGCTGAAAAGAAAATGGCATATACAGTTATTATATGCAGTTATCTCTTTCCTTTCAGTACACATATACTTGCTCACCAGTGTCATAATGCAACCAGGATTATATATATATATATATAAGGGGAAGCAGTTAAAAATTTGCCATCTTGCTAAATCTGGCACATTTACATTATGTAATAATGATGTTGATTAATGTGTATTGTCCCTGTTATTTAAATAAAAAAATAAATAAACTAATTACCACTGGGCACCACTAAGAACCAAAACAACATGCATAGTAGTCCAGACATTAGAAAATAATAGAAAACATTTAATCTATCACACCTCCCTAAAATGAGTGTGTATATGGGAGAAAATCACATTTGCCTATTACATTAAATTAATTAAATGCACACTTAAGCACTCAGGCTAAGTTTCATAACATGAAAGAAACACACTTTTCAAGCAGAATGTGGCCTAACTGCACCTAAAATACATGCTTGAATGGCCTAATAGAGCCAACTCTCAGTGCTCATTGTCACATGATGTTGATTGATTAATCCTTTCCTCCTAAATACAAAGGATGTCTTTGGAGCTGCTGACAGGTTGTCTTCGTGTCTTAAGAGCTTGAATATCTTCTGTTAAAACCAGTGAAAAGATTAACATGAAGTATAGTGTCTGTATAAACAGAATGTTAAAACAGTCACTTTTTAAATTGAAGCCAGAATATCAAATAAAATAAAACAAAAAATAAAATGTGTTATTTATCTTTATTTACACATACAGCCTTGTAACATTAAATAAAAAGTTCTTAAAATGAATTTAAAATAATGCAAAACTCTTAATGGTGATTAAAACATAATTAATAATATGTATGGACAGTTTTTGCTTTAATTGCGTCCATACATGTTAAGGTGCAGGAATATTTGTAAATTTTTCCTTGCAGATTTGTTTGACTTCAGTATTATTGCTTGGTGAGCAAACATGTACTTTTTAAGGCCATCCACAAATTTAGGTCAGAGCTTTGTCTTAATCATGCAAGGGCATTCATATTCATATTGTAAACCCACTATGTTGTTTATTTCATGCATGTTTCAGGTTTAAGTCTTTACTATCCTAACATGTCTGTTCAACTGAAATCAACATGCCCATATGGTTTTATTCTAAAAAGTGATTGGCTTACAAAGCAAATAATTTTTATCCCAACGTGATCATGTATTGAAACCGGATGTTTTTCTAATTAAATTATTATTAATTGACTGGATTTTATTTTTAAATGTACATTGTTGTTGAGAGTTATAATGTGTAAATACAGCTGGTAAAATCTTTCTCGTTTATTTTAGTTTTCAGGGTGTAAATCTTGGATCGACTTATTTTAGTCCAGAGCAGTCCACTGACATGTCCATTTTTAATGGCCTTTGCGACGCATTATAATACAATATTTATGTTCATAAATCTACAATATTCATGCAGTGATACAGCCAAATCTGAAGATGAAAGCATGCATGGTCATTCCAACAGTATTTTGGGACCTCCTTTTATTTATTTATTTATTTTTTGCTGAGCTAAACAAAATGATTAATGAGATCAGTTTATATTTCCACTTTTGATGTGTCTACAGACAATCCTAAGTAAATACTAATATTGTACATTGAGGTCTATATCATAATTTCAGGTGCTTAAATTTTAATTGTATTTACATGTACAGTCTATAAACAGTCTGTAATCAGTGGCACTCACTGCTGCTAAATAGGCCATAAAAAGCATCTCAGCAATCTTTTTGTTGTCATTTTGTAATGTTTATCACAATTGCCATTAAACATTATAAATGTTTATAAAAAAAGGTGTTTATAATCAGACAAAATGGCACAAAGAGAGTGACTACAATGGCACAGCAAATGTTGATTACTAACTGGGATCTGGCTCACAACCAGTTCTAAAGAAGTCCAAGTTATGGCTGTTCAATTCAGTTTCATTCAATGCTTGTGATATTTGGCTGTGCTCTGGCATCCAGACTCGAATGAAGTCATGAAATCACCATTATTCTACGGCAGTAAGTGGGCCTGATGAATGTGGGAGCTGGCACTAAGCCATCATTCATTTGCTGTCTGGGCTGAAGCTATCCTTTGAGAGGTTTTTAGATTTTTCTCAAGTCAGTACCTGACAGAGCAGACTAACTGAAGAGTGTCCAGCTGCAGGTCTCCACAACAAAGTGCTCTGGAGCCAATAAAATTGTAAAGCTCTTAGCAAATCAAACAAGAGTCTCCATATCCTATAGCTATGCCTAGACACTGCTTAATCAATTACAAAACCCTCATCCAGACTGACTTATATTTGTGTTAAGCTGTTGTGGAATAAGAACTTTGCTGACAGACCTAACAGTGGCAGCTTGGCACAGACTAGTCAAAATGTGAACTCGCACCTTTCCGATTGGTAAACCAGAGCCTTAACCACTAAGCCAACCCAAAATAACACCCCCACTCACAGTATGTTTACTAATTTGAGTAAACTATTTGGGTTCAGAAAACACCAGTACAATTCCATGTGTTTCTACTGCACAGAAACCTGAGAAAATGTATAGAAATAGAAACAAAGCACATTTATTTGGGATCCTAGGGCCTGCTAAGATGCTAATATATTTGTTAAGTACAATATTCATTTGATAGACGATTTTAACATTTTTTTTGCATCAGGGACAGATTTTTAAGAAAATGTGTTCACCCTAACTGTATTATTACACTAACAGTGAATGCAAATCTGCTGCGTGTTGTAATTCATACAATTATTACTCACACAAGTATTGATCACAAGAACCAGTAGAGCTCCAAATTGCCCATCAATTTAAGAGTAAACAAGAGTTAATACATCACAGAAGGTCCCCTTTCGAGGCCTAGTTTGGCTACCAGAAACTGAGGTGCCCTCAGTGGCCCAACACATGCACCGTTACCGTGCGGCTTGGCAGAAGGTCACAAAAGTTCCTTAAAGCCTCCAAAAGGCAGCCCAGCAATTCCAAGCAACTAGCACCCAGATTCGTGGGCCCATTTGAGGTAGTCAAGCGCATAAAACCAGTAACGTATAGAATGGAACTTCCAGCCAGCATGAAGGTCCAGCCCACCTTCCATGTCTCATGGCTATGCCCCTTCACCTGCAGTAACCCAACCCCACTCCACCTGTGGGCCCACGGATCATCCAAGATGCCCCGACCTACACTGTGTGCCACCTGCTAGATAGCAGACAGATCTAGGGAAACACCCAGTACCTGGTAGCCCGGGAGGGATACGACCCAGAGGAGCGTTCATGTTACGTTACGCTAAAATTTCTTTAAAATTTCTGTAATCTGGGGAGCCTTTTGCTCCACCTTTTGTGTTTTCCCCCCTTTTCCTCAAACCTTGTATGCCCCCCCCCTTTACAGCATCCTTTGGTCCTCACTCCGAATCATTAAATTACTGTTTACTTTGTTGAAACTACTAACCCTGCTTCTAATGAGTCTACAATGCTACTGGAATCCGTTGAATGAAAACAACATGTAATGCGTTCTATACACAAACATGCTCATACTTTAAACCTTTAAACCTTAGTTACATCCCATGGGTTACATATCGTTTGACTCTTTGAATTTCTGATCACTTCTCATTTTTTCAAGATATCTGTTTGCAATAGCAGCAAGACTGAGAAAGTTATCACTAAGTGATACATATGTTTTTCCTTCTTTTCCTCCCCTTACATATTGCACTTGCCATAGTCTAAAAGAACATGTTATATAAAGAGCAAATGACCGTACTGACTTGACCAAAAGTATTGTCTTGACCAAAAAGACAGTATTTTCTTCATTTTAAGGCACCATGAAAAAATGGACTTACATTTTACAGCTTAAAATACTACACAAAAGTGGGCTTACAGTCTATTATGAAATGCAGAAAAAATGCCAGAAATTGCTCGCTTAAGCTTGCTATGACTATTACTGTACGCTTATTGGTAACCATAAAGATATTCCTTATTTGCTTCTTAAAACAATTGTTAGACTGACAGGGTTATAATGACCCCATGATATAAAATAACTCTCAAATGGCAAGTGCAATTAATTTGAGGATCTTTTAACTATTTCCTTAAGAACAATTGTGGTAACTCATTACCGGTTGTCAATAATTCTTCCAGCAATTTTTGTAATGAGCATCTCTATGCCATGTTTTGACAATGAACCGTTAAATACTTTCTAAAATATTGAATAACTCATATCTATAAACTGTCCTATTAAACCATTACCAAGCAATGTGATTTTCTTACTGTCAAATATTGTTATTCAATCTTTAGAACAAGAGATTAATGCACAATTTTTATGTGTTTTAAAACAACAGTCATAAAACCTTTCCTCATGACTATTGGTTATACCTTGATTCTCAGATACTTAAACACAACTGTCATGGAAAGGTGGTTTAGATCCAGTCAGAAAGTAACTTAGGGAGGGATAGAGGCAAACCCAGTCTTCGCTGAAGTCCCAGGAAAGACTTTTCTTTGTAATTATTTATTATATGTGTTTATATTCTCTTTCACAGATACACAAACACAAGCTTTTTTACTGGCAGTATGTCATATTTTTACAAACACAAGCTTACGCTGGCTCTTGGACAGATTCAATTGTGTCAGTCAGGTGTAGTCTGTTATGTAACCATATTCAACCTCACACTGTGGGTGCCTATGGACACTGCTGGCACTCTGAAGACAACACTGCATTTCATCAATATATCTATATTTATATTTTAATGACCCTCATAGGTCTATTGTGCCATTGTCTGATTCCTAAAAGACTTAACTGCTTGATAAGAATTCTTTACAGTTAAACAATGAGAAAACAGGATTTCCTTGGTTATACAGTACATTAGGACATTAGGACAAAGCCAGCTCTTAGTGTATTTGAGGAATGTGCTTCTACTGTGCTAGCCTGAAGAAGTGTGTGTGTGTGTGTGTGTGTGTGTATGTGTGTCTTTGTGTCTGTGTCCTTACCATGATGATTCAGTGGTGAGTGGATGAAAGTGGCAAAAATTGCTGACATTGTGAAGCATGGCCTGCTTCTGGCTAGTAAATCTCACCAGCTCTGGAAATAAATGACCTGGCACATAAAAGATGAAGACGCTCCTCCCACATCCACATGCAAAAATGCACTCAGAGCATTCTGCTTGAGCTCTAAATACAGACAAAATACTCTTTCAAACACAGACACACTGGTTTACATGTCACCATATATTCTTAAATTTCTTGCAATAGTCAGGAATGACAGTGTGGACCAGTTTGGCTGGTTCCCAGACAAAGGTGGTTTTCTAAAAAAAAAAAAACAGCAGAAAAGAAAAACTGTTATAGATTACTAGGATTAAGGTTAGGAATGCATGGAGTGTATATATTATGTAGCTATAAAACCTGCTAATAAAACATGTTTAAGGAACATCACAAATATAATAACAACATTATACAACATACATGTATAGCAACTGTAAACAACTCTAAAAATAACAAAAGTTATTATTGCATTGACTACATGAACTTGCAAAACACCCTAGTTTATACAGAGAAGCTACTGTTGTCACGCACAAACTCCATACAGTCAAACAGCAGACAAAAAAAGGCAGCTGGAAGTTTAGTTATGTTTATTTGCACAAAGAAATGGTACAAGTCTTAAAAGACTGAGGAAACTGACAGACACATACACTGCCACACCTGATAACTCAGATAGAGACAGATACAAATGTATAGGAGTCCTAGAGAGCCAAATTGGCTGTGCTTTCTATCTAGGGCATAGCATTCCTAACATTCCTCTCTTCCTGTGGTGATCAGAGCTAAACCAGTAAATCTTTGGTGCCTGTGAGGTAGAGGACAATTACTTCTTCATCCATTCATACTTCTACCTCCACTCATACAGTATGAACCACACACTGGTAGCTGGCTTCAGAAGTCCCTGAGGAGGCATATATTAGCCTCGTCATGCAGATTTGGTTAGCTGTTGTGTGCTAGACAAGATTTAGCTAGTCCTAATAAATTACCAGAAAATGGTGAGAAATACTGTGCTGATTACAAACAACATTCAGAGGCTGTGATTTCTGCCACAGGGGTGCTACTAAATATTCAATTTATATTGTTGCAAAGCAGCTTTACAAATGCTGACTCTAAATGTCAAATGAGCAGCCAGAGGCAGAAGTTTGACAGGAAGCAAAATCAAATAGGTTCCCCTGTCCTCATTCATATTAGATTGGACAATGGCATTAAGAAGCCCTTTCTGGATGAAAATAAAGTTAAATAAAGTAAAGTAGTATTTTTGTTGATGTATTTTGGATGTGTTTTGTAACATGCATTAAATGAGAGTGTTGAGAGAAATGAACAAGGTGCAATCGAGACGATTTTGAGTGCGCAGATCAGATGATGCATTACAGAAGATGAAGCAGGGTAGTAAATCACCTTCCAATTCACACACCAGGCTAACAGATGCTTAACTAACATCATCTGTAATGGTTTGATTACTTTAGAAAAACCCTAGAGGGTTTCATTACTAGTAGTGTCAATGCGAAAAATTCACTGTGGTTAACACGGTTGAATAGGTTCTTTGTATATATAAAGTATATCAGGGTAGTCACATCATGGAAAGGCACAAGTTAGAAGAAGCATAATAAAGTTCCATTCAGAGCACTATTCAGAAGTTCATGGCATACCAGAACCTTGCGACATTAGTCCAAATTGGATGTGAATGAAGAGCGGGGAGGATGGAAATCAGGAATGTTACCAAAACGCCAGTGGAAACTTTATGGCTAATTTATATGGGGTTAATTTATATGGGGGTAACAAAGCTCAATTGTATGGCCAGTGTTAAAAAATGTGCTATACTGATTAACATTTTGTCAGGAATGGCAGTCAAGTGCAAAATTAATAACATATTTACAGTAGGTATCAACAGGCAGAGGTTCAGAAAGCCAGAAAAACAGGTCATAATAAACAAATCACTGCATTTATCATTTGTCTACGATGGTTCGCCTGACCGTAGAAACAGAAATCCTAATACACCGTAGAAATCCTAATACACACTGATTCCAAGTTGCGGTGTTTGGAGTGAACCACAAAAAGGTACATTTTACATTTACGGCATTTAGCAGATGCCCCTATCCAGAGAGACTTACAACAGAACTCATAAAATCTTACAATTCAAGCAAATGTGGGTTAAGGGCCTTGCTCAGGGACCAAACTGTGACAGCTTTTTCAGCGGTCCATCAAGTCCAGAGTCCAGTACTTTAACTGGTAGGCTACTGCAGTCCCTGTTGTAGCAGTGCACTCCCTCTAATCAATGCATCCATTCCTCAAAGGCTAGCTTCATAGCTAATAATTCCCTGTTACGCACATCGTAATTATGTTCGCCACTACTGAGGTTTTTTTTTTTTTTTTTTTTTTTAGAAAAGAATACACAAGGATAAAGTATTGTAGGTGAGAGACTTCCCTGTGGCAATACCTCACAAACTCGAATAAAAATAAATTGATTCTTTAAAATAGCAAATGCTATCTTGTAGACCATAAGCAGGATGATCTCGCTCCAGCCACTACCCACTGCCAAGGTCTGGAACTCAAGTGCATATTCTGATGCAAAGTGTTTCCCTTGATGAATATCACACAGGTAAATTCCCAAATTTCGGAATATCACTATTCTTTGCCCAGGGAGTAGAGGCCCATGTCATGTCCCACCCAGTTTCAAAATGCATCTTGTCAGTATCAGTTGAAACTTGTTCAGGGTGCTGTCCAATGAATAGAATGCACTGCATAAAAACCCTGACAGAGATCAGGAGAGCCATCATACCTTTCAAGGAGGGCTATGGAGACCAGTGAATGCGTGGTGAGTGTGGGTGAGGTTGAGGAGTTCTGTTCAGGAGGCACTTTTTAAGATGTTGAGGTTGACACAGTGTCAGGTTTGCCCGAGGGGTTCCTCAACTGGTGCAATAAATCATACAACTCATCCAGCTGATGCTCCTGTCTGTTCCCCCAAACATGTTGACTCCATGTTAAAGACAAAGTCTTCTGGCAAGAATGGCTTCACACAATGAGGGAAGTGTGTGGAGTGAGCACAAGTGACACCAGTGAAAATGAGGTAATTGTGGCTGGCAGGAATAACAACAAATTTCCTTCTGCTAAGTGCCTGAAAATGGTCTAAGCAGAGACAGGGGTGTGTAGTTACCACCTGTGTTGGAATGGTGGAATGGTGGGAACAAGTCATGCTTGTTGTGGGTCAAATAATCTTCTGTACTGGTGGCTAGTTTGGGCTGTCCTGAGCCTGCTCACCATGTGTACTGGCTCTTACAGAACCACTTCTATCTTAGTGCATTATTTTTGCCAATGAGTGTATATCTCTTTCTTTTTGTGAGAGAAGAGATTGTTGGAGAATTAAAAATAAATAATATGTAGAAGACAAAATTTATGACAAAAACACATATGAAACAGAAACTAGATCAAATGTAAGCAGACTTAAAAAGAGTTCTGAAATGGAACAAAGTGATAATGCTACAGAATCAAAACCAGTAGACAGAAGTTTAAGAAAGCATAATAATTTTTTATTGAAAAGTGATTAGTGAAAAAATAAAACTGACATGAGAAGACAGAAAATAACAATTGGAATTAAATTTTGAGTTTTAAAGTTTTAAAAACAAGCTGTTCAATTTATTCAAATATTATTCAAGCTATTCAAAATAACCTTGACAAATAGTATTCAAACTCATTTTAATATGAAGACCTTGTACAGTCTCAAGCT
>JAUZST010012420.1:0-11462 GCA_034779995.1 Parotocinclus haroldoi
GTCCATCATTCTGGCTTTGTTTCTCGTTTAGTGAGCATCAACCCCGCCCCTTCATCCCAAACATTTCCATTGTTTTTCCGGTGTTTTTTGTATTTGCTTATTGAGTGACAGCGCTAAACACGTGATTACTGTGAAACTGTGTTTGTATTTATTTCTCATTGGTTTTTCATATGTCAAACTGTAGTTATTCTCTATAAAATGTATTTTCTGTTAATAATTTGGAGTGTTTAAATAGAAGCAGTGTTCATCTCTGAGGATCAGAAAAGTCTAGAAACTGCTGTAAATTCAACTGTCTCACTGATTTTTCCCCAGAGCCCAAACTGTCAGTGACCTCACACATTTCCTCCTTAGAAATATCAATAAAAACACTCAGCCTTCTTGGCTTTGACAAGATAAATATCCCGTTATTTCTCATGCAGATCTGCCTAAGCTTATATAAACCCAAACTATTAATACAAACATGGCCATGCTGTTCACGTTTGTATTGTATTACTAGGAATAACGTAAGGCATTCGACTAATTTCAAAACGTGTTACTAATTCAAAATTAAACGTATATTATCTTGTTACGTTACACATCTTTCTTGAAAAGTAGGAACGATTATTTACTAACTGATTAACGTCTTTGCTTGCCAGAAAGTTGAATCTGAGATTTACTTAGCCCATTAAGCATGCATCAAGATAACTTTGTTGTACTTGATTTAAAAATCGGAGACATGCTTATATTAATTGTTTTCACTTACTTAAGTTTCTTCATTTGCAGACAATCAAAACTATTGCAAAAACATTTTGTTCTGTTAGACGGAGCAAAGCAATTCAAAACGTTTAAGCCAAGTAGAATATTCTAAAGGATTTAATTATGAATAAAGTCTATTATATACTTCTGTACAAAAGGATGTTCTCATTAAATATAACGATTTTACTTTAGTGCTAAGAAACAATTCCCGTGAGCAAAGCATTTTCTTTGGTTTGTAGGCTGCAATAATAACCTGCATTCATTGGTTTTCTTTCCATTAGCTTCTTACAGATGATCATTTCAGAGTAAACTGAGGTCAATTCCAGACTTAGGAGCAATTTATGATCGACTGTAGAAGTATTGCTCTTCTATGGCACAGCAACAGCACTGTGATTTGTAAACCTAATGAAAGCAAAGATCAATGAGAATATCAGAAACTCTCTGAGAAACTCCATAAATATCTCTCTGACAAACAATCCCGGGGACCGTTTAAGAAAGCAACTGAGAAACCCACTCAAACCCCCCTCTCTCTAACTCACTGATGAATTTCTGATGAACCCATTGACAATCTTAGGAAATAACTGATAAAGCTTTCGAGAGCACTTGAGAAGCCCAATAAGAAACTCGGAAATCTGAGCGGCTCTGTCCAAAAGACGAGCTAAAACACTTTTGGGGTACAGAATTTCTGTAAGAAACCATCTGATAAAACCCGCTGGCAAACCATATGACACCTCTTAAATGAAACTCAGAGAAAATGTTTCAAATCCTTTTTATTTAAACATAGAAGAAAGGAGTTCCAGAAAAGCAGGAGCGGGTGACTTATGGCTTGGTTGACAGATAAGCAAATTTGATGTTTGATGCATTAGGAATGCACTTAAGGCTCTTTAGGTTTCTTTTAGACACAACCTGATTGCATTTATCATCGTTTTCTCATCCCGTAGCTCTGAACAAGCACAGCCAATGTGAGACGTTTCAGTTGACAAATCAGGGGTGTCTCTGGAGTTTTATGAGACGTTTACTAATCCGAGAACTCCTTTTTGTCTGGTGCTTTGTTTCAGACAATTAGCTCACAGAGTCCTTAATCACGACTGCTCAATATAAATATGCTGTTCTTAAGCAGACAGTGATCAATGACCTAGTGTTTCTTCTTATATAACAACCGAAAAAAACAAAAACAAAAAAAAACAAAAGAAGCACACGTCAGACACCACGCATGCTTTGCCCGACTACATTTTGACTACGTAGACAAAATATTTGACCATGTTTTGCACAGGCAACCACCGTGGAGGACATGGAGGCTCGACTGGACTGTGGTCTTGTGAAGGGACATGCTTACGCTGTAACTGACGTGAAGAAGGTCCGTCTGGGCCACGGCTTGCTGGCCTTTTTCAAGTCTGAGAAGCTGCACATGATTCGCATGAGGAACCCTTGGGGAGAGAAGGAGTGGAGCGGACCCTGGAGTGACAGGTGAGAGCGCCACCAGATGAACTAATGGTAAACAGCAAAATCCTAGGCCTGACATTCGGGTCATTTCTGCAGCATCTACTTGTACTTAAACCTGGTTTGTAGTCAGTCTGAGAACAGGTGGTTGAACAAGAGGAGGTTCTGGATGACATGGGTCCATAGATGTCGATTCATTAAACAGCAAAATGAGAGTATATATAGTGCTGTGCAAAAGTCTTAGGCCACCATTAGATTAGATATACCATTGTTTGAGCAATGGTATACCGACCATATATAATGATGTCTCAGTCTGTATATTAGAATACAACCAGAAAATACAGGAAAGCTGTCCACTAAAATAAAATAAATCAGAAAAAAAAAACACTTTTTTGGGCTGAAACCCCAAGTATTTGGTGTGACCTCCCCTTACACTTGAGCAATAGGAGCATCTGGCAGCTTTATCGGAATTTCATGCTGTCTCTTTTACAGTTTGAATAAGCTTGATCGAGAGCAGGTCATTTTGTGAGAGCGGTGTCCAATAAGCCACTGTATTGGAAGGGGAACAGGGTAAAAAGGCTAGGATGTAAAGCTCACAAAGATTGGAATGAAGACCAGCGGGAAAAAAGGATTATTATTAGTTACAAAAGCAGGTTTGACATTGCCGGGTCCAGTCGTAGACAGTACGTTATGTACGGTCTTGATAACGTTGCTAAAACAACAAATCTAATGGTGGCCTTAGACATTCGTACAGTACTGTAGGTCTCTGATCTGCACACCTACAGTTACAACCATTAATATTTGTTCTCGGTCACAAACATTGCTCCTGGAAGTGGTGTAATAGTGATTATCCGCATGTACTAGAGAGAATCGCTCACTCTCAGCCTCCCCAGAGACACTTTGAGTCTAAATAAGACACAGCTGAAGGCGGCTATTCTTATCACTCGGCTGCGTGAAATTGAGATATCAAGCCAGGCAGGTGGATATAGAAATGGCAGCACAGAGGGTTCAGGGCTGTTTAAACATTCATACTGGCCATTTAAATAACCAGTGTCTTGTGTTATCACAGCCAGGCAGGTGAAATCTCTTCCCCCAAAATCCAGGTGTGAAATGAAAAAATGCAGTTCTGATTAAAGTACGGAGATCCTGCCGTCACACTTTTCACACTTCACGACTTTGGTTCGGATAATTATTTCCAGAGCAGCCAGAAACATGTTATTGAAATGAAGGCAGTGTTTTTCATATTGCTCCATAATGAAATATTGATTAATCGTGCCGTACGACGTCTCACAGTGCTGCCGAGGTGACACAGCTCTGAGCTAATGCATCTGATGGATCTGGTGTGTTGTAGCTCTGAAGAATGGAACAAGGTGAGCAAGAGTGAGAGGGAGAAGCTCGGCGTCACGGTTCAGGACGACGGAGAGTTCTGGTGAGGATTTTTTTAAATCTGCGTTCATCTGCATTATGTAAATGTATGGGGCGGCACGGTGGCTCGGCGGGGTGGCACCGCTACCTCACAGCAAGAAGGTCCCGGGTTCAATCCCAGGGCGGAGCAGCCTGGGTCTTTTCTGTGTGGAGTCTGCATGTCCTCCCCGTGTCTGCGTGGGTTTGCTCCCACAGCCCAAAGACATGTACGTTAGGTGTATTGGTGTATTTGTAAAATATTACCAATATTTTATTGCTTAAATGGACGACCTTTGGAAAAAAAAAAGCTCAAACGTTTATTGGAAACGTGCTTTGGAAACCCTCACATGAATCTCAACGTCAATATGCCACTTTGAATCGTATATTCAGGAAGGCATGTGTGTTACCTAACCCGTTTATAGTTTGAGGTTTTCACTCGCCGTGTTCTCAGGATGAACTTTGAGGATTTCTGTCACTACTTCACCGACCTGATCCTGTGCCGACTCATCAACACGTCCTACCTGAGCATCCATAAGACCTGGGAGGAGGAGGTCATGAGAGGATCCTGGATCTACAAGGACGACCCTCTGCGCAACCGTTCAGGAGGCTGCATTAATCACAAAGCCACGTTCATGCAGAACCCACAGGTCGGTCCGTCTGTGTTATCCAACCTGTACAAAGCAACGGGTGGTTATTTCTGGTTGAAACTGTTTTTTTTTTTTTGTAGTATGTGTTTGATGTGAGGAAGGTGGAGGATGAGGTCTTGATCTGCCTGCAACAGAAAGAGAAAAGAGCCACTCCCAAAGACGGCAAAGGAGAGAACCTGGCGATCGGATTTGACATCCATCGGGTAATGAATGGGTACAGGGTACAGGGTGGACACGTGGACTCCCAGCAGGCACTGCTTTAAAAGCTGCATCATTTGTCTGATTGGGCAGCAGTTTTCTTCCCTTTCACCATTGTCAGAATGGACGGGTAAATAATAGAGTTCCACTGACCAAAGTGTGGCATTACCATAGTCACATAATATTATCATTCGACTCTAATGCGAATATAAAGGGTCATTTCTATTACAAGATAACAATACGTAAATAAATCTAAGATACCACTGAGGATGCTGGAACGCTACCATCTACACAGCATCCAAAGCATAAACTGTTACAGCGTTACACTTGACCATCCCTCGACCATAGCAGTCACGCACGCTGCAGGACCAAAATAGAAATGCTTATACACATACCCCTGGCTGCTCACAACCAAGAGGGAATGAGTCCACTTAAAGAAACACTAGAAAAGGCAATGCAGTATCACCTTTTAAACACTGTAAACCTTCAAGCAGAGTAGAAACCTTTCCATTTCCTTTTCCATCCATCCATTATCTTCCCCGTAATCCACATGGGGTCGCCGGTGCCCACCTGGCAACTCTGGGTCAGGAACAACCTTAGTCCGGGCGCCAGTGCGTCGTAGAGCACACACACAGTCACACACTAAGGGCCACTTTAGAGACACCAGTTAACCTAACACGCATGTCTTTGGGCTGTGGGAGGAAACCGGAGGAAACCCATGCAGTCTCCACACAGAAAGGACCCAGGTCGCTCCACTCGGGAGTGTCTGTGTCCCACCCAGCCATAAATAAAAATAAAAAATAAACATTGACAGCATAAACAAAAATAAAAATTGTACGAATTTCAAATGATTAAATAAAAAAACATGGAAATAAACCATCCATATAAGACATCAATAATATTTATGGCAGTAAAAATATGAACGCTAAACCTTTTTCGATTGAATAATATTATCATTTGTTATCATTTTTAAGACCTCGGTCATTAAAGCGGACACACATTGAACGGGTGGTCGTTATATGGCGCACATCTGTATGTTTCTGTACCTAGGTTGTAGATATTTGTAAATCGAGGAATGTATATGAAGTTTACTGACCAGGACTAGGATCTAGATTTGCCTTTACTTTACTTTACTTGTATTGTAAGTCGGGTTCACACCAAAACAGGTAACGATCCTCGAAGCATGGGTGTAAAGCTAGGTTGGGGCGTCTACATTCCTTGCACCTCAAAGTACTGCACTGAGTTTTTTTCAAACATGGGTTTTGATCTCTAACATGTTAATCTGATGCTTATTTTTAAAATGGCGGATCACACATCTGACCAGCTGTAGCATCCCCTCCCTTCCCTTCCACCAGGTGGAGCTAAACAGAAAGTACCGTATGCACACGGCGCAGCAGAAGGTCGCGGGTTCCATCTACATCAATTCTCGCTGTGTCTTCCTGAGGAAGGAGCTAAAGGAGGGCCGTTACGTCATCATTCCAACAACCTTTGACCCTGGTCAGCAGGGTGAATTCTTGCTTCGGGTTTTCACGGATGTGCCTTCAGACTGCAAGTAAAGCTAACCACTAATGCGTACATCATTACTGACAGCCTTCACTGACGGCTTCTTGATTCATAAGTATCAATAAATAAGGCCATACCCTCATTGCTTAGTCTGATCTGGTGTCCTGCTGTGTTCCTTACCGTACAGGGAGCTGACCCTGGACGAACCCCCTCAGACCTGCTGGACTGGGATGTGTGGATACCCTCAGCTGGTCACTCAGGTGCATGTGATGAACGCTGAGGGTCTGCAGGGCCAGGACTCCAATGGAGGTAAACCATCAGCACAACACTTAATCATTGAATCTGCTATGGCTAGAACCTGTGAGCTGAGCTAAAGCCACTGGACTAATAAAGCTCCCACTGTTGGGCTCTTGAACAGGCCGCTCAACCTTCAAGCGTTTAATTGAATTGCTTGTTGTTTTGGAAAAGCAATAATTGGAAAATTGCCGTACAACCAGCGGTTAATTTGTAAGAGGTAAGGGAACGGTAAATGCGGCGTGAAAAGGCTCGGGAAAATAGAAACACAGCAGAGCTCCAGCAAAGTGCTCCACCTAACAGAGTAGCCTTCAAAGCTTCAAAGGGTGTCATTTTTGTGGCCAAACCTCACTGTCCACCAGGCCTCCTGACGCGTTAGCCTGGGTCCTTTCTGTGTGGAGTCTGCATGTCCTCCCCGTGTCTGCGTGGGTTTACTCCAGGTACTCGGGTTTCCTTCCACAGTCCATCCTTGCAGACATTCGGGTTAGGTAAACTGGTGTCTCTAAAGTGGCCCTCAGTGTGTGACTGTGTGCGTGACCGTGTGTGTATGTGTGTGAGCCCTACTGTACAATGGATTGGCGCCCAGTCTGGGGTTGTTCCTGCCCTTGTGCCCATGCCCTTAATAATGTCACGCCTGACGTCTGCGCAGACGTGCCTTGATTGTGCGCACCTGTCCCGGATCAGTGAGGACTATTTAGAAGCTTTGCTCGCGTTCGTGCGGTGCGGAGCTTTCTTTGTTAAACATTGTGATTTGGACTTTGTTTTGTGTTTGACACAGGTGAGGTAGGATCTTCTGTTGTCATGTCCAGCCTTTGATCCTGCCTGCCTGTTGTCTGGTTATGTTTTAGTTCTGTTTTAAGATCGTCTATTCTGTTACAATAAACCTGTTTTTTCCTGCACGTCGCGTTTGTTTCCGCCTCTACACTGTACGTGAAGTAAGAAGGACACCTGATCGGAAAGATATGCCTGAGCAAAACCAGTTTATCAGCAGTAAACCTGAAATAAGTGCTTCAAATGGGCTGTACGGCTTAAAGCGATTAGTAATAGGGATTTGCAATAATATCAGATGCAGATGAAGATATCTTGATCACGAGAGTCAGCTACAACAGGAAATAGAAATCTCTCTTCACTTTGTTCTAAATCGGTCGATGTGTTTGGAGACGTTTTTGGTGTACGTTTATGTGGATGAATTTCAGCTGCTTATTCGTGCCAGGCTGTAAATGGTGTTCATAAGTGCATGTACCTGTCCTGTTGTAGGTAGTACCAAACGAAGTGTATATTCTCTCTAACATATAAGTATATAAACTGGCCCACATTGAGTGTTTGGGTTACCTGGCTGATCTTCTGTGTTGACCTACTAGTACTGACTATCGATGCATTTTGTGGGTTCCATCAAACAAAAGTATCAGCTTCATCATACCTTCCTCTTAGGTTATACAGCTTGAACCTAGACAGGGCTGTAAGAAGTTTAGGACTTGGATACAGTAGTATCCCAGCTTTCTTGTGAAATTTACCCTTTATATTTACATTACAGTGGCATAAAAAGTCTATGTGTTTCACAGGATGTAATGTGGTCCTTAACTGTACTGGTGGCTTGTATTTACCATATCCAGAGCGACTTAGGGAAATGCATTCTTTAGAATAATCCAAACAGTTGAGGGACTTGTTAAGAACGCTAACACTGACGAGCCGTTCAGATCTGCCGTTACGCCAGTTCTCTGAATTAAACAGTTCGAGCTCAAACCTACAGGGAGCTTTTTATTACTCAGAGTTGCCTGATTTCCCTTAAGACTGGAGGTGTAATAAATAGGGGTACTGGATCTTCGTGACGTTCTCCATATATCGTCCCCCACCCCTAGTGTCAGAGAAACTCAGACATGGAGACTGCAAGTGCTGATGCTATTAATCAGTCTGATACCTCTAAATGTGGCTCTTCTTCACTCGCTAATGCCTTAATGCAGTTTGTCGAACAAATTGAGCTTTCTGCTAGCCGTGAAGAACACGGATTTCAAAATCATAAATTTGTCAGGACAATGGAGACAAAGTCTTGTTTTGAGTAGAGCCTTTTAATAATGGGGGCCATCTTCGTGAAATGTTTCCCACATTCGGAATGCATTATCTTTAAGGAGACGCTCTGATGCTCTTTTCAGTTATCTATTTTAATTAGACGTACTTAGGAGCTTAAACGTACTCTTGGCTTCTGATCAAGGTCTCTTCTCAGCGGCTGTATTATTTCGACACTATATAGGCTAAAAAAAATCTTACTGGGACAGAGGAGCAACAATTTTCATGGTTCAGATCATATCTTACTATCAGATCCTAAGTGCAAATGAGTTCTGTGATTTTACACTTCATATCTATATATTTATATATAGTGCACTACATGTAGCTTGGAATACATAGAAAATACATTGACATGGAACCCCGTATCAAGGATGGTACGTCCCGTCTTTCCACATTATGTTTAAAGAAACAGGATGTTGATTGAAATGGACGCTGACCGGATGGTCGTGGATTTAGAGTTTAAGAGCAGAAGTCCGTTTACCGGTCATGTGCTTGCTTGTTTGTTGGCTCACATTTGGATTACAGAGTGGTTTTACTTGGTTGATGTGTTTAGAGACTTTTTTGAGTAAAATATGTGTTTTTGTGGATGACTATAACAAGCTGGTTGGTCCAATTTTTTCACAGAACACCTTGTGAACATTAAAGGGCACATACCTCTACTGACTATACATGCTAGATGCAGTTATTAGTAGATAGTGGTCTTTAAGATTGCACAAATAGATGACAGCATGTCTTGTTCCAGCTTCGGATCCATACGTGATCATCACCTGTGAGGGGGAGAAGGTTCGTTCTCCTGTACATAAGGACACACGCTGCCCAAACTTCGATATCAAAGGCATTTTCTACCGCAAAAAGGCAAAAGAGGGCATTCACATTGAGGTGAGTGTAAAGATTTAACCATTATCTGCACCGCAAGAAGGCCCAGGGTGCAAACCCCGAGTGGGGCAGCATGGGTCCTTTCTGTGTGGAGTCTGCGTGGGTTTACTCCGTGTACTCTGGTTTCCTCTCACAGTCCAAAGACATGCGTGTTAGGTTAATTGGTTACTCTAAACTGGCATAGGCTTGAGTGTGTATAATACATGACTTGTCTTATAGCTGTAACTTTGTGTGTGTCGCTAAAATTGATTAAATAAAACAATCAAACAAAGTCACTTCCACAAGCAGTCACACTTCTCCCCCAGAATGTATCCACATGGTGGTACCAGACTGGATTTGCATTTCTTGCGAAACTGGATTGTTGCCAGAGTTGCTGACACTAAAATTGGCTAGGACTGACTGTCCCACAACCAAAAATGCAAGTTTTGTAAAATTCAGTCTCCTTTGCTTGACGCTCTGATTTCCAGACTCGTTTCTTTCTGTTCTTAACCTCGTTTTGTTGTCCTGTGTTACTTGACTGATGTTAGATCTACAACAAGAATGTCATAGTTGACACCTTCCTGGGTCAGGTGACCCTCTTCAGCGACCCAAATGACCGACAGGAGCAGCACACGGTCCACCTGAGGGACAAGGGCAGTCGACAAGAGAACGACCTACCCGGCACTCTGACAATACGCCTGATCACCTGCACCATGCTCACCAACATCTGACTGCTAACGACCATGACCTCAGACTTCTGCCCTCTGTCTCTCTTCCCTTAGCTCCCTCTCAGACTTTGGTGTACTCAACACCCCACAAGCCTCAGTGATTACCTGCTCGTCTATAGCGTTACACAGTGCTTTGACAGGATGCTTAAGGGCTATGCATTCGAATGCATGAGCAGCTAAGGGAGCCACAGTATCTGGACCTGGTGGAGTCTTCATCTCCTGATCAGCCACAGGTCTCTGGTGCCAGTTTACCTTGGCGAAAATCCTTTTCTCGTCTGCTTTATTTGTTCCTCACCCATGAACAGCTTAGAGGCTCCTTTGCAGAAGAAACCATTTATGGAGGCCTTGGCTAGTGCATGACCTTAATAACCTACATTCTGTTACTGATGACCCAAAACATCCACGACCATGTGTGTAAATCGTGTGGAATTTGTTTTTTCAATCGCTGAACAGCATGCTTGACAGGAGCTTAGCATCAGCATGCAGAAGCTGCTGGGACATGAGAACGAGTTTTGCCACGAACAGCCACAGCCACCTCTGGGGACCAAAGGACCTCCCAGGCACACTACCATGTCATCTCCATGGTAACGCCACTGCCTGAGGTTTTGACAGAAATGCCTACAGTTGCTTGGATATGCTAATCCTGAATTGACTTACATTCTGTGATGCTTCAAAGGTCATGCATGGGCAAACAGGCTCCAGGCATAAACACTCTGCATGGATTCCATACTCGAGGCATGATGGAGGATCAGGGCTCTGACAGGGTTGTATTTTGTCTTACTCCTGGACTTTCTTCAACTTTTTTCAAAACAGCACGTGCCATAACACAAGGCCTGTTAGAACTGTTCTTCCACTGCAGCAGGGGGTGCTGCACTGCTTAGCCAGCAGCCGATGTTTTTCACTTGAAGGATATTTTCACCAGATCTGTCCTTGCTGTTGTACCCTCGAACGACAAAACACTATTTGTGCACTACAGTTACCGTTAAAAGTGTTGCGAGGATTAGGGTGTTGCTTCTGGATTTGGAAAAGAAGTACAAAAACACAGTTTTGGCTAAAGATAACGTTTCCACAAATCTGTCCCTTACCCCAAATGTAATCAATAATCCATGCAATGCAAATGTGGATGCCAGTTAAGAGATTCTTAAACTAGTATCTACCTGTACGACATTATTTTAAATACTTAACCTCAAATTCCAAGTATGTGGTTTTATGGCTATTGATAGTATATAATAACTTCTATCTTGGGGTGCTCAGGGTGTGTTCACGCTGAGATTAAAGCGAACCCTGGTGCGATTTGGTTAGTGCGGGTTCATTTGAACAGGTTTGATTGCTGCCATCGAATCTAGGTTTGCTCTAAGCAGGAGGACCGAGACCCCTGAAAACCGGGGTCTTGGTCCACTTCTAAACAAACTCTGGTACAGTTCAATACATGAATGAACACTGCAAGGACCAAAGACATGGAACTAAAAAAGTCCTTAGAAATCCTTTTAAAAATAGTAATTAAGCCTAACATTTACAGCTCTCTCTCTCTCTCTCTCTCTCTCTCTCTCTCTCTCTCTCTCTCTCTCTATATATATATATATATATATATATA
>JAUZST010012421.1:0-11462 GCA_034779995.1 Parotocinclus haroldoi
TGTACTGAATACCAGAACCTTTATAGCACCCGTGCTATTGTTATTAATTCATAATTCATTTGGTGTTTGTTTCTGAAGATTTCATGGGCTGTTCTGCTTTTATAACTTTTCATTGCCGTCTGTGAACTATCCTTGCGTTGCCCCTTATTTAGGCTTTAGCCTGATTATAGAACGTCACATGACTAGATCTTTCTTGCTTAAGGGAAATACGCACAGATGTTTTGCCTGCCCACCCACTTTTGCTCTGACAGCCTCACCCATATTCCTTAGCAGACACAGTATTTTGTCTCAGGGAGCATTAATTAGAATAAACCTCGGAGGACTATACATAGCCTGGCTGTGCCCAGCAAAGACAGCCTAATTGCGTATTGCGGTAGGTTAAACATGCATGGCACACAACGGTCAGGGCAACTCTGTGCCGTTCCGGACTGTGAGCTGTATTCTCCCACCCATACTCTTAAGCCACTGAGCATGCTCAGTAGGAGGTTTCTTTGGATAGCGTTCTCAGAAGGCTCTATGATTACAGAATGAGACTGAACGTCCCATAACTAACTGAAAGACACCACAGAGGAGAAAAAGATCAGACAGAAAGGACAGAAAACTGACCTCTGTTAACAGTATGCAAATGCCAAACGCCAGTACTGAAAAGAAAGGATCAAAACGGTCTATTTTTGGTCGTCTTTGTATGAGACTATATCTACTAGAGATACTCGATTAGAACAACAAGGCATGTTGATCGTGTAATTTTAAATCCATATTACAAATTCATCGAACAACAATCCTGTCCTACCCCATCGTATATGGTCAGGGTCACAACAGAGGGTCTGGAGTCTAATTAGGAATTCCCTGGAGAGGGAGTCAGTCCATTGCAGCATTCTGCAAATGTTTCACCCAACCCACACGTCGAAAGCCCGACCCAGTTCCTGCACCCTGCACCCTACTCTGATTCAGATATAAGTGCATGCTTTACCAGTAATACAATGGCTAACGTAACTAGCATTTATGCTCCATCATAGTGCAAAACCTAGGGGACACACAGCTGCAAAGATGATTTAAACGTTTTCAAACCACCAGCTAAGGGCCTTACACACTCATACTATTTTCGGTCTGGCTAATTACATCTTCTGCTTTCTGCTTCGTATGTCCTTCAAAGGCGTACAATTGTTTAACAGTGCTTGAATATAAATCAAATGTTGTTTTTTTAAAGAAAACATTCATTTAACTGGTGTAGTCAAGTAGCCAGGAGACGTTTGGTGAAGTTTGCTTCTTTCGACTTTGTACTGGAGTTCTAGGTGAAGGATGTTCAGTAAAGCTTTGCAAACTGATAAAAAACCTCAGTATCGGATCATTTCTGAAACAATGTTCATTACCCTTGCTTAGCAACTCAACAGTGGCAGTTTGGCAGAGGTGGGATTTGAGAAAACCAAGTACCGTAACCACTAGGCTACCAGAGTAGCTATTGAATAACAGACACAAGGTTACATCGACCCACAAGGTTATATCAAATCTAGATACACATATTCAGATCAGTCAAATGAAAACTACTGTAAGTCTTTGTAATGCAGGAGGAAACCAGATTACCTGGAGTAAACCATGAGAAGAACATGCAAAGTTCACACAGGCACAGTCCATAGTTGGGGTCAAACTGGGGAGCTCTGAGGTGACCACAGAACCCACTGTACCACTGTGCCACCCCTTTCGCTACCTAACTAATGTTAGCCAGCACCAATAACATTGATAATGGTGTTAAAAGATTAATCTAGGATTCCTTTCTTTTTTAGCAACCATCGGGATTACAGTTATGAAAGTGGATTTGTACGTTAGAAGAAATCAATGATATAGTTCCAGTGTGAAGTAACAAAACCAACTTGCTTCCAGTTGGGGGAGCCAAAGTACAGGCTAAATACAGCACCGTTTCTATAGTGTTATGTGAAACAACGCCATCTGGCGGATAGAGATGCTTTGATTTAGTAATACAAAGTGATGAGGAGAATGGTGGAGATGATGAGAAGTGGCAGTAATACACGAGTTTTACTTAAGTAAAATGACTACTAACTTCGTATTAAATCCAAAGGTTGAACTAGAAGTATAAAATATTTTTTGATAAACATGGTAACATGGTTTATTTCTGAAACAGAATGTGTTTTTAAGGGGAAGAGGTACAAATTTATGATACTGCGTCTACCTGAGGCTAGAAAGGGTTGCTGGGTGGGCACCGGCTGGTGCAACTCTGGGCGCAAAGGTGGGAAGGGCTACCCATTTCTGAAATGATTCATGTAGTTGTGGTACAAACTTTCTACTGGTTCTGTGGTGTTCAGCAGATAACGGAATGCAGTCAAATACGATGGAGCCAATTTTGTATGGTCTGGGTACATATCTGTCATCCAGTGGCAGCAAGAAACTGTCCCCATAACTCTGACGCATTGCTGCTCCTACTTGCCAAAAAGGTCAACTAGCGGTCGTTTCCATAGTCTGCTAATCACACATTGGAATTTAACAAGTCCTGTTGTCACTGTTGTCTGTGGTTCACCAGTTTCAAGACGTCTCTCGCGTTGCAGAGACATTACAAGGGCTGGAAATTGCAGGATGTCTCCTTTTAGTCCATTCCTCCGTACAGAACAGCTTCACCTCTGGGATGTTAATGGCTTTCCTCACATTAAATGCTCGCTTCAGGTCCTTCCACAACATTTCAACGGGGTTAAGGTCAGGACTTTTGACTTGGCCATTCCAAAACATTGCCTGTATTCTTCTTTAAGCATGCTTTTGGTAGAACGACCTATTTATTTTGATCTTTGGTTTTGTCTTGTTCCAAATAATACGTTCAGTCACGCTGTTGAAAGAATGCGATGAGGTGAGGAAAAGGTACCTTCACTAAGAAAAACATATTCAGGGCTACGCCTCGACATTATTTTAACTTCCCGTCATTTGAAGAGCTTTTCTTCCATTTATCCATGGGGTTTTTGTTTGTGTGTTTTGGAAAATGCTGTGCTGAAAATCCTGTGATAATTTGATAAGGGGATATTTCATTACGGGATCTGAATTTTCGTGAGCATTGCATATGCTGATTAAGTCAAATTGGCACAGCATTTTGAAGGTTCGTGCTGGGGGTCCAGCCTTTACTGTTACTGGTATTTGTTCCTAACTATGAGACCTATTGATTTTTCAGACTTACCTCACTGCCAGCGCAGCCAGCCCCCATCAACTGGGATCATTACCGGAAGGTGGTGGCTAAACCAGGCATGGTGGACGAGTTTGAGAAGAAGGTATTCTGTAATAACCCCTCAAAAACCACAAAGCTGTTGGATAAAGGTGTAACGATGCACCCTGCTCAAGATTCGATCCGGGATACTGATTTTTTTTTTCTTACAATGTTAAAAAAAATTCTGAAGTTTAAAGAACGCAAAACATTAACTTTATTCTTCTTTAACCATACTTTTGGTAGAACGACGTGTGTGCTTAGGGTAGTTATCTTTCTGCACCATCCCATTATATACATAATATTTTCCAGAGTTTATATGTGTGTACAAAAAGACTAAATAAGTAACAGGTCACTGCTGAGCATATTGTGTCTTTGTCAGTTAATTTAAAAACAAACCTTGTGGTTCTTTCCTTTAATTGCTGAAGAGCTGTGGGTTATAGCCTGGGCTATGGCCAAAGTAGGGAAACACTGATGTTGAAAAAATTAAAAGCTAAATGTTTATTTATTTATTCGATTTAAAAAAAAAAAAAAAAACTATTTGTTTTGTAATATATTTCTAACATGGATTTGTAATTTCCGGACGTCAAAGTTCCTCTAACTGTAGGATCGCCTGCAAGGAAACTTTTATTTTGAAATTTCTGACTCTTCTTGTCGGACGTCGGTTCCGATATTAGTGCTCGTTTCACGTTGGTGGCCTTCGCGCTTCTGTCTTTGCAGCGGCTTTACATTTGGCAGGTAAGAAGAGTTATCAAAAATGACCTCCCTTATTATTTCGTCTGTATTTGTAAATCATTTTAAACCCATGTTTAGATATTTTGGTGATGTTTTTTAGAAAGGAGACGTTTGATTCGGCTGAATGTTAACACAGTCTGACCTTGTGCTGCTTTGCCTCCGACGGGACCTTCAGCCGTTACTGCTGTCTGTTTTAAACCCTCTTATTTGACTTTGAATAAACTAATGATCGCGGTTCTGTATAAAATACCTATTTATCTATTTTTTCAGAATATTAATAGGGATTAAACTTAATACCTATTGATCATTATTGAGCTTTAGGTCAAACCAAAGTACTGTAGTGTTTAGTAGCTTGTGCTGTAGCTTCAACGCCAATGTCATCTTTACATTTCTTAAAAATGGAAAACGAATGTATTTTATTTTATGCTGCTCACAAAAATAGGGGGCATTTTAATTATAGGATGTTTGAATTTCAAATTCGCCCTAATTTTTGTGAGTAGTATCTTAACGCTAATGTCATCTTTAAGTTTCTTAAAAATAGAAAACGAATTTACGTAAATTTACTTACATATGTACTGCTCCCAAAAATAAGGTGACGTTTCGTTTCATTATGGGATATTTCCATTTAAAATATCCCCTGATTTGGGCGTAGTATATTCTCTAGTTAATAAGCTAGCTCGTGGCCAGGTGTTCTTATTAGCGCGTGTAATTAACTACAATAATCATCGGTGCATTTTGTTAAATTGATTCCAAGAACTCAGTATGTGCCTCTAAGTTCTATTTGCACTCACCGGCCACTTCATTAGATACACCTTGCTAGCACGGTGTTGGACCCCCTTTTTCAATCAACGAGGCGCTCGAATAATTCTTCAGAGACTTTGACTTTTGATTAACTTACAGCATGGAACAGTTGCTGGAAAACCGGAGGCTGCACATCTACCATACGGATCCTCTCTTCTGCCACGTCCTGGCATGTTGAAGTAGCCAGGCTGAGATGTTGTGAGCTTTGATAAAGCAATACTTTGGTTGGTTGCGTCACTTAAACAGTGCTCAGCTGATGTCAAGTGGCCCAAATTGTGCCGTGAAATATCCCGCCACCCCACCATAACCCCACTAGCAGACTGAACTGGTAATGATGGCAGGATGGATCCATGCTTTCAGGCTGTCTGCCAAATTCTGATCCGACTGTCGAGTCGATGTTTGTTTTTCCAGTTTGCTGTTGTCCAGTTTTGGTGAGCCTGTGCAAAGTGTAGCCTCTCTAAAGTTGCCAGCGCCTTGCTGACGGGAGTGGCAACCTGGATTTCTATCAGCTCAGCTCAGTCCAGTCTAGCCGTTCTCCTCTGGCATCAACAGCAAGGCATTTTTGCCCAGAAAATTCGTATCCAGTTGCTGGATATTTTTTCTTTATGGGACCACACACTGTAAACTGGCATTGCTGGTAAAACCAGTAGATTAGCACTTTCTAAAATACTCAGAACAGCCTGCCTGGCACCAACAACTGTCACATTGAACGTCACTTAATCGCCTCCCTTTTCCTTTCTAATACTTGACTTGGTGTGGGTAGCAGCGCTGCCTCACAGAGAGAAAGTCCCGGGTTCAATCCCAGGGTGGAGCGGCCTGGCTCCTTTCTGTGTAGAGTCTGCATGTCCTCCCCGTGTCTGCGAGGGTTTACTCCGGTTTCCTCCCACAGTCCAAAGACATGCATGTTAGGTTAATTGATTACTCTAAATTGGCATCGACTGCTAGCGAAGAAGAAGAAAGCTAAGGGGGCTAAGTTTATGGAAATGGGTTTGATCTGTACAAAGTAAGGACTTGAACAAAGCCCTTGCCTTCGTGCATGTCCAGCATTGACTCTAAGGTGTTTAAAAATACCAGCAGCACTCATTCATACCAGCACAACCACCACACTGGTTCAGTGCAGTGCTGGGAATGATTCACCGCCCAAATAGTACCTGAACTACGCTGGTCCTGTGGGGGTGTCCTAAATATTAGATAAGAGTAAAGGGTACTAAGTATAGATTCTGGTTGTGCACCAGTTAAAGCACTGGAAAATTGATCTGGACATCCAGGATTCGAGCTCTGGCAAAGCTTTGCCAGTCCCGTCAATCTGATCAAAACAATACCCTCATGATCTTGTGATGTAAATCAGGCATAATATCCACTTCCCCTGTTGAGCAGTCCTTATTTGTTTTTCCACTGATTCCTTTTTTTTTTTTTTTTTTTAAACAGGCATCAAGAGTATGGCTGGAAAACGTGCTGCCATAAAGGCCATCGACTGGCTGGCCTTTGCTGAGAGAGTCCCTCCTAATCAGAGAGCGATGTTTAACAACCTGAAGACCCGTAGCGATGCCATTTCTGCCAAGTGAGTGCCAGGACAGCCCATCTCGTGTAGAATAATTGATGTGGGCGTTTTCACCCAGAGAACTGCCGCTCACTAGATTATGTCCCCTTTTTTTTTTTTTCCCCTTTTTGTTGTGCACTGGTCTGTTTAAACCTTAGCGATGATTGAGCAGACCAGCCTGTCCAGCACTAGCAACCATTCTTGCACATTTTGTTCGAAACTGCTCGGTTCGTACCTCGGCAGGTCATCTTGACCATGTCTGAACCACTGAGGTTCTGCCATGCGATTGGCTGATTTGACATTTGTGTTAAGGTGCAGTTGAACAGGTGTATCTAATAAAGCGGCCAACAGATGTCCGGAGTAGTTGGTATCCCTTTTGACCTTCTGCTTCCAAAATATTCTTTTCGGGATTTGAAAAAAAATGATTTCGTAGGGATGTGCATGACTGATTCTTTGGTGAGAATTTGAAATGGATATGGATATTTCATCCCTTAATATTTATGAGCCAGATATTATTTACTCTATTGTATATATTTTTTAGAAAGGATATATAACCGGTTTGTGGAAATTCATGCTTTCTTGATACCATAATAAAGCTGTCATTGGATTAAATGGAATATTTGCGGTTCTTACTCCAGCAACTAGCTAAATAAAGAAACTTATGTACAACTAATTACACTTAATTTTGTTTAATATATGTCGGACCAAGGCCCATTTGTCTCTTGAAGTGCATAACCTATTTATTTTGATCTTTGGTTTTGTCTTGTTTTACATAATACGTTCAGTCACGCTGTTGAAAGAATGCGATGAGGTGAGGAAAAGGTACCTTCACTAAGAAAAACATATTCAGGGCTACGCCTCGACATTATTTTAACTTCCCGTCATTTGAAGAGCTTTTCTTCCATTTATCCATGGGGTTTTTGTTTGTGTGTTTTGGAAAATGCTGTGCTGAAAATCCTGTGATAATTTGATAAGGGGATATTTCATTACGGGATCTGAATTTTCGTGAGCATTGCATATGCTGATTAAGTCAAATTGGCACAGCATTTTGAAGGTTCGTGCTGGGGGTCCAGCCTTTACTGTTACTGGTATTTGTTCCTAACTATGAGACCTATTGATTTTTCAGACTTACCTCACTGCCAGCGCAGCCAGCCCCCATCAACTGGGATCATTACCGGAAGGTGGTGGCTAAACCAGGCATGGTGGACGAGTTTGAGAAGAAGGTATTCTGTAATAACCCCTCAAAAACCACAAAGCTGTTGGATAAAGGTGTAACGATGCACCCTGCTCAAGATTCGGTCCAGGATACTGAATTTTTTTAATAATGTTTAAGTATTTGAGTTTCTGAAGTGTAAAGAATTCAAAACGATGCCAATTTTTTCGAATAAGGGGGGGGGAAAAGGTCAGCCTCCTGCAATTATAATAAATTGCTAAAACCAGAGATTTTCAATAATAACATTTTCTGTTTTAGCTTCACCATGTGATTTAAATAACCGAGTGAAAACACTCCTTTGTTTGTTTGTCTGTGATTGCCACGCAGTTTGCCGCTTTGACGATTCCCAAGCCTGCGGACACCCAAACGGCCAAGATCGACGTACAGCAGGAAGAGGCCGTGAGTTCTGCTTTAATGCAGTTAGGATGCTCATCACTGAAGACAGAAACAGATCTTGATCGCTCTGTGCTCTTATTTGTGTTTGTGTGCAGAACAAAAGTGCAGTGACCTACATCGAAGCATCCAAGTCTCGCATTGCTCAGTATGAGAAGGAGGTAAAACGATCCTCGCGTGGGATCCTAATTACTAAACCATGATTATCGGTTGAGAGTGTGGTTAGGAACCGTTTCCAGGCAATTCGTTTATTACTACAATCGGAATAGAATCGGCCAGTTAAAACCAATGCACTGAAAATGAACAATCTATTAAATAGTAGAAAAGACAGACAGGAACGGATTATGCTTGGTTACAAAAAGCTAAAAATGGGCCTGCACCATTTATTCCGCTTACCTCAGCTAACACCCCCCTCCCTATTTTTTTTCTCTAAATTTTAAAAACCCACAATTATCAAGATTATTAGGAATGGATTATTACTGATGTGTTAAATCCATTTCGTAAGACGTAAATGTATCCGTCCAATACCCTTGCCAGTATATCTAGTGGGCAACAGGGGCTGCAGTTGTACCCCAGGTACTGGGGGTCATCCACTTCTTACAAGCACGTCGATATGACACCTGCCGACCAACATGGCATGTTACTGTAGCAACACTAAACGTCACATGTGATCTCACCGACTAAACCAATAGAAAGAAAGAAATAATAATATCCCTCACCCGGAAAGAATTGAAATAAGGCTTTAATACTCTTAACAATAATGGGACTCTGGTAGCCTAGCAGTTAAGGTACTGGACTCTGGACCTGATGGTAAAGGGTTCAAATCCCACCTCTGCCAAGCTGCCACAGTCGGGACCTTAAGCAAGACCATTAACCCGCCATTGCTTGGACTGTAAGACCATACGAGTCGCTCTGGATAAGGGCGTCTGCTAAATGCCGTAAATGGAAATGTGCATACAGGATGAGACTGGGCATTGGAGGCAGGTTCTGTGGGGTGACCCGTGGCACATTTAAGCACAGGGATTAAGGGAAAGCAGACAAGGTACGGCTACTGAATGTTAATAGCAGAGCCAATGCACGATTACAGCGCTGAGACAGTCCCGTCTCTCAAAATGCCGCTAACTTCCAACTAAAGCCTCGTCAGTTTGAAGAAAACGGGCAGAAAGAAACCAGCTTCTCTTAATGCTCGGCTTGTATCGTTTTTCTAAATCATCGGTAGTTCTGGAAACGCGCGTGGTTTCCTGTGTAATCGTCGTTTAACAGACCATCCAAGTAACGTCTGTGTTCTCTGTCCTTGGCAGCTCGAAAAGTTCAAGAACATGATTCCTTTTGACCAGATGACCATTGCAGATCTCAACGAGACCTTTCCTGAGACAAAGCTGGATAAGGAAAAGTATCCGTATTGGCCACACAAGCCAATTAACGAACTGTAACTTATTATTAAAGTTAAATTGTTAATAGATTACTACTTCGTTGAGTACAGGAGTATACCGTTTGGTCCAGGCTGTGTCATTTACTGAACTTGGCTCTATGTACGGCTGAACAACGCAAATAAACGGCCTAAATTTTGCTTCGTTTTGTTCATTGACGAGCGCGAAAAAGGGGACCGTGATAGCCTTTTCCCTATCGCACTGTACCATATGACAGAATGATATCTACATTATTTTAGATCATGATTATTTAGGATTAAATATGATTTGCAAAGGAAAAATAAAGAGTTGAATTCCCTGTAAAACAATTAAGCAGTACTTGCAGTTGGCAGAAATCGCTCATGCCTGGGATAAACACTAGGGGGAGGAAAATCCTCATTTTCAAACCTTGACGGACCAGAAAAGAACCAATGTTTCACTCTGAGTAGTTTCTTTTGTATAGAGAGCGACAGCAATAGCACAGCATGGCAGTCCTCAGTGTATCTAGAGGACGTTTCCCACTCCAGAACCGGGTCTTGTTCTGGATCTTCTGTTTGTCTCTATTCGTTTCACCAGGTGGTTTTCAGTCTCGGTTGCTCGAGTCGGCGGGTCTTTAGTGCAAACCTGATCAAAGTTTCCCTCGTGTGACCTAGTATCTACATATTTAGATATGTAATATCTACATCATATTCCGTAATTCATGGCAGATTGGTTCAGATTCGTAATCATCACATCAAATCACGTTTTATTTCCCATACCGATTTCCGTTTATCTGCTGCACCAGCACTGTCCACAATACAATAACATGCCAAGATTTTGGTTTAAAAGGGTTACACAGTTACAAAAAAGTTGGAGAACCACTGGGGTGTGGGTCTCGCTCTGTTTTCCTCCGTTTTTATCTTTCGGAGCGTCGAGATAATGCTTCACCAAAGACGAACAGCTGCTGCTGCCACAATACATTTATCAGTCTAAGGCTTTATTTTACGACACTTAACCGGATGCTAAAGTCGTCATGCCTGGTTTATCCTCATCTGTTAACACAATCAGAATGAAATGACTTAATCAGGGACATTGTACAGCAGAACTACTTGGTTCGATTTTTGTGGGGGTCTGGGATTTTGGGTGCCGTCTTGCCTCTCACTTGGGTTTGCTGGCTGCTGTGGAAGTGGGTTGCCGATGTCTCGTAATCCCTCCTGGCTGTGCTGCACGTTTTCCCCTCTTTCTAGCGATGCTGTTAGTGTTGAGCTGACAGCAGTTCATATATTTATTCCATACCTTTTCATCTCACACAACCACTATTGGTGGCTCCAGCTAGTAGACCGTGTTCATTTCCACGTCTAGTCTGCTCCAATCTTGCTATCTCACGCCTGCTGAACCTGACCTCTCACCCTTCGCTGGAGCCCACAGGACGGTGATGATGACACCGATTGTTACTTGTACCTTTAGCTGGGGCTTTTGGATCATCCTCTTTCTGACCTTTCTCCTCAGACGCGAGCTCTACCAAGAACAATGATTTTCTAGTGATCTAGCACTGAGCATCGTTAAAGCACACAAAACCCTTCGCCACAACAAGGTCCAACAATCAGTCCTTGAAGGGGTTCTAGTACATATTAAGTATGAGAAATATAATAGCGAAAAATGTTTCTAACATTATTAGATGGAAAATAAACCATTGCTCGGGCTTCAGTCTATAGCTCAAATCTTTTAATCAGCTCACTTCCTCTACTAGATTGTTCATTCCTTGCCGGCGAAATTCTATTTAGAAGCCAAGCAGTCGGAGGAGACAATAAGGAGATAATAATATATGCTCCACTTCCTTCCCGCGTTTTCTGGTGAGAGCCATGGCGATGTATAAAATATATTTTCACATTTTGTTCACACTAGAGCAGAAGAGGTGTCAGGCTGATCTGTAGCTCAGCACACACTGCCCTTTTCATTTTCATCTTATTATCCTGCCAGGCTGAGAATAAAAAGTATCTCTTCTGAGAAAAGTGTCGTACGATGGAACAGTGTGTCTGACAGAGTGGCTTTCTGTCACACTGTGGGTTGGAAATTGACTGTTCACGTACATATTTAGTACAGGACATTTAGTACAGAAGTTTGTACTATATATATATATATATATGTGTGTGTGTGTGTGTGTGTGTGTGTGTGTATCGTAATATATTATCAAAT
>JAUZST010012422.1:0-11461 GCA_034779995.1 Parotocinclus haroldoi
AAACTCCCACTCAGACTCAGGAGACACACAGCATACCGATCACAAAGCGTACAGCACAGCATCTCTAACCATAGATCAAGTATTTCATCTATACCATGCAGAACACACCACACAGCCAACGATCATTTTCCTACACTTCATAGTCACGGAGAGCCAGGGATTAGTTAACCAACAGCACAGAGTGCAAGGCGGGAACCAATCCAAAACAGTGTCAATACATCACATACTCACTCACGCACGCAGTATCGCCCCAAGAAATGATTCATAAGGGTGGCCAGATGGGACCACTGAACATTCTGGGGTGGCACACCAAAACGTAAACGCTATTTCAGGATAGATTTAAGATAGAATAAATACATTTCTATTATTGTAGTATGAGCAGCATGGTGGCTTGGTGGGTAGCACTGCTGCCTCACAGCAAGAAGGTCCCGGGTTCAATCCCAGGGTGGAGCAACCTGGGTTCTTACTGTGACTTTCTGTGTGGAGTCTGCATGTCGTCTGCGTGGGTTTACTCTGGGTACTCTGGTTTCCTCACACAGTCCAAATACATGTGTATTAGGTTAATTGGTGTCTCTAAATTGTGTATGCAAAACACCCCAGCCATGTAACTGCAAACAGCTGCATGCCAGCCCCAAGCCTGGATAAATGGGGAGGGGTGGAGAACGCAATGGCAAAACTACTCTACTATCCTGCCAAAATACTTCATGGATCACATCGGTGAAGAACAGAAATGTGTGGAGGTCAGTGATCCATCAAGTGACTGAGAATCGACTGTGACTGTATGGTTAAACCAATCCAAATTATTGTAATATATAATGCTTTATCTGATGTGACTCATATGATTATAAGACTGTAATATACATTTACAGTTTTTCAGTACAACAACATTGTGTAATGTATTTGAATGCATACATATATTAGGTGATTTGTCGTTCTTTAAATAATTCCCCTGTTTATTAAAATAACAAAAATACAGGTTTAATTTCAGTGAGTACATGAATCATAAGAAGCAAATAATTTACTAAAAATAAAAAATTAAGCTTTACTTAACTTTACTGTTGCTGTGGGTTTAAATAAACAAATATATGGACATACCACTCTTTCAGGAAGCTTCATCTTCTATTTCCTTCTATTTACTATGGGGCAAAAAGTATTTAGTCAGTGACTTAAAAAGTTGAGAGAGGTCTGCCATTTCATCATAGGTACACTTTAACGATGAGAGACACAATGAGAAAAATAATTCCAGGAAATCACATTGTAGAATTTAAAAAAATGTATTTGTAAATTATGGTGCAAAACAAGTATTTGGTCAATAACAAATGTTCAACTCAATACTTTGTAACATAACGTTTGTTGGCAATGATAGAGGTCAAACGTTTCCTGTAAGAGGTCACGGCCCCCTTATAAAATCGCTGACCCCACCCCAACCCCACTGCTGTCTTTGGAGAATTGATTCACAAATGCTTCTCTCTGATTACCTAATTATGTGCTGTACTTAATTAGGGCGTCTTTACAATAGTTATATGACCATATACTGTATGTAAATGATTGCAGTTGTGGTCGGATTAGACTTGTCACAAGAAGGCAAAAAATGCGTCATTTGCATCCCCATAAAAAGAGTTCCCTGAGGCTACTTTTGTATAGTGTACATTTTGGTGAGAGAATGTTGATGGCTAGACATGACTCTATGATGAACTTAAATACATTTTGCCCAGTTGACAGACTTTAAGAGGCGTGCATCATTAGCTAAAAGAAGCAGGATGGATATTTTGACCAATTAACATTTCAATTACAGCCTCCGTATTATGCCATCAATCCTTTCTTTGCTGTGGAGCAACAAATTGCCCTAAATCAAAATGAATACTGATCTGCAGATCCAGCTGCAATATCTGTGGATAAATGTGCCACCCAATACCATGCAAAACCTGTTTATCCAGGCTAAAGGTTGCCTAACAGGGTACTGCTTTCTAATTGTACATTTCCCCCCAAATATATATCATTTTGCTCTAATGTTTTAATCACTTAAATATATTATCACTATTTTCATACATATAAAGTTTCAATTGCTTCCAAAAACTCTTTCTTAGTGAGATTTTATTTTGTCAATAAGTGTTAATGTTATATAGAATATAACCCAAAGAATATGACATATCAAAGGACCTGAGAATCAAGGCTTGACTTTCACTTATTTTTAAATGTTTTCCATTTGTTTTTAAAATGTTTTAGTCTCTTAACAGGGTTTTAGTTGTGGTATCTTTTGGTTGAACAGTCTTTGTGCTAACTATAGGTAAGTATAAAGCAATTCTCTAAATCACTTGGAATAAGGTTGTTTGCTAAATGCTGTACATTTACAACATTTAGCAGACGCCATTATCCAAAGCAACTTAAAATTCATACAGTCTTACATTTCAAGCCATTGTGGGTTAAGGGTCTTGCTCAAGGACCCAACTGTGGCACAGGTGGGATTTGAACCCTGGACCTTCTGGTCCATAGTCCAGTACCTTAACCACGTACATGAAAATGCATTTTGTACAGCATGTATAATAGCCAATACAAAAGCTATTTAATATATCCAACCTAAAGATCATAGTGCTTTAAACCTTACTGTAACCGTATCTGGAGCTAGCTAGGTAGCATACGTTATGCAAACTACAGGCTAACCAACAGTTTCAAGCTGTTAGGCATCATTCACTATACTATTATATATACTATATAATATTCACATGGTGTAAATGCTTCTGTTTTTTTTTAAATGAAAGGCTGGATTGTGGAGCCACGTGAAAGGTAATTTTGTATAAAGCAACATCAGTTATTAATATTGAGACTAAACCAAAGTTTTTAGATGAAGACTCAAAACTGGACCTCTACCTACATGTCAGGGACTTGAGACTCACAAGACGTACAATGTGGAAAAAGAAATAAACAAATAACTATAATAATAACCAATAGCAAAATAAACAAAAACAATAACAAGATGATATCATATTATTGTGATATGAAGTAAATTCCTAATTTTTGTAAATATTTTCTTATAGTTAAAATATACTATACTAAATATAATACAGTCGAATCTGGTTAATCGGACCACATCAGGACGCGATGGTTTTGGTCCTAATAACCGGCTGGTCCGATTAAACAAACATGCCCTATGTTACAAGATGGGACGTGCTATAATTTATGTAACTTATTAAATGTTTATTAAACCTTTATTGTGCGATATACTCGTACAGGGAACGTACAAACAAGAACTACTGTTGCTTTGTTCATTGAAAAATAAATTCACAAACAAGTTTTTTGAAACGATCTACAACACAATGTATAGATAATCAGCATGCAAAGCATAATACTGTAAAAAAGTTCTTACTAAATTCCAGTCAACGTTTGAAGAACTTATTCAGTGTGATCTGACACATTCTCTTGACGGACTGCACTTGAACAAAATCACGGTGGGCATGTTCACCTCCCGCTGGTTTTGTTCTTGTCAACACAACTTTTCGGATTTCCTGACCTTTGATAAAAGCATAAATTCTCCAAAAATCCTTCCACATTTCGCTGACCTGCTTTGCAGTGACTAAGTGGTGACTTGTGGCTTCTTTTTCTTATTCGCTCTCACTTTCTTTGGTCCGATTAGGGCGGCACGATGGCTCGGTGGGTAGCACTGCTGCCTCACAGGTCCAGAGTTCAATTCCAGGGTGGAATGGCCTGGGTCCTTTCTGTGTAGAGTCTGCATGTCCTCCCTGTGTCTGCGTGGGTTTACTCCGGGTACTCCGATTTCTTCCCACAGCCCAAAGACATGCGTTTTTAGGTTAATTGATTACTCCAAATTGGCATTGACTTATGTGTGTATAAATGTGTCTGTTGAGATGAACTTGTGTGTCGCTTACATGGCCACTGATGCCGATAGCGACATTTAAAGAAGCCAAATAAACAAACAAACTTTGGTCCGATTAAGCAGAATTTTGGTCTAAATAAACGGAATAACATAACACGTATATAATCGGATTTGTTTCGGTACTTTAGAATTTGGTCCGAATAAGCGGTTGGTCTCATTAACCGGTGGTCCAATTAACTGGATTCGACTGTATAAACGCGCACTATGGAATATAGACAGAAATAAACATACCTCACTGGCTGCACACAACCAAGAGGGAATGATTCGACTTGAAGAAAAACAAATGTCTAGAACAGACAGTGCAATATCACTTTTAGAGACTCAACCTTTAAGCAGAGTACAATTTTTTTTTGGCAGATACCTAAATAGTTATATTAAGTGTCTGTGAGCAACACAGGTCGCAACAGTTCTTACTTATGCAAGTAGTTAATGTAAGTGAATTAATATTTATGGAAATATTGAAATGACATAAATGAATAAATAAACAAAACAAATGAAATAAAGTTATGTAAACATAAATCATGTTTATGGCAGTTGAAATGCACAAGCTAAGCCTTTTATTTATTTAACTTTTTACGGCTACGGCTATTATTGTTATTAGAATTTGTTAAGACTTTGGTTCTTAAATCGAATGGATGTTTATTGAATGGTTGTTAACTTGTATAATAAATTTGACTTGACTTAGAGGCAAGTTTTATCAAGATTTAAGATGTAAACAATGTAGCTTGCTAATAGCAGGTGGAATATTAGAAGGTGGAATATTCATATTGCTTATGGAAGTGCAAAACATATTTTATGAAGACACATTGATGGTGTTTAGTTTAGGTGATTCTGAAGAAAGCCTATGACGTTCAGCAAAAAACAAACATTTTAATATAAGTTTTGCTTTCTTAATTAGCTGTTTTTATTTTGTCTCTTTTGCACTGGGCGTTTTTGGAGTGGACATCATTAGCATACCAGATTTGTCCTGTCTGTTGGCTGCCATCCCATTTCATCAGCAGAGTAGTCAAAATATGCCCAAACAGCATTCCTGACTCTCTTGTTCTTCACATTCTCCCAAACTTATGAACAGACTTATGAACATTAATACTCGATGATTAACATAAACACAATTTAACATTTAGTAAAATAACAGTACAACAAAAAGATGTGACATTTAAGTAGACCAAGTTACTATCACACACAAAAATATTTTGTTCATTAACATTGACAGTTGTGATGGGAAGATAAAAAGTATGACTTTAGCAAAAAATGCAGTAGGATTTTTTGGGCCAAACAGTCTCGAGTTCAGTTTCCATGTAATGCCTGAGCATCTGTGCTGGCATATTTGTTTTGTTGTTGCTTGAATGTGGACAACATGCGCTGCACAAATGGCACAGACACGTGTTAAGGAACATAAGAATTCATAACAATGCAAAATGCTGCCAAGATATACTTCAGCTAAGTTCGTCGTTGTAAGACAGCTTGGTTTGAACTCATCATCTTTAATGACTGAAGATGACTAGATATTCAGGGACTTTAGTGGTATGGCCAGTGGTCTAAAATGTGAATGTGCATATATGCAAGAATTTTTTTTTCTATTTGTGTAATAAAACCTTAGATTTGATTGTTATGAAATGATGTTTGGGGTATGTTTATAATGATAGCTGGCTTGTGTACTGGTCTGATAACCAGGGAGAGGTTTTAACGTGAAACAACAGATCTATGGGATTAAATGTACAGTCCTGTGACTGTAGATTTGTTTTTACAAGACTGAGCAAACAAACAAACACTTACAGATTTGTTTTTACTCGTTTGCCATACTTAAATGCTTCAGATTTACCTACCAATATTACTCCAAGAACGCATCAATGTCTCATCCAGGAGGTCACAATAAAACAGAACAACTTCTAAAGCACTGCAAGCATCACTTGCCTCACTTAAGATCAGTGTTCATGATTCAACAATAAAAAAGAGCAAAGATTGTGGAGGACAAAAAGGGGAGAGTTCCAAGATGAAAACCACAGCTGACAAAAAAGAACTGAAAGGACTGTCTCACATTTGCAAAAAAAAATCAAGACTAAGACTTTTGGGAAAATGGATAGATAGATATATCAATATTTAAATTATTGCTGCAAAGGGTGACACATGCAGTTATTAGGTTTAGGGGGCAATTACTTTTTCACATGGGTCCAAGTTGTTGTGGACAGTTTTTTTCCCTTAATAAATACATTTTCATAATTGAAAAATTGCTTTTTGTATTCACTCAGGAAACATTGAAGTGTGACAAATGTGCAAAAACCAAAATGAATATGTAAGGGGCAAATACATTTTCACAGCACTGTATATTTTGTTTTAGTTAACACATGTACTATCTTTTTGTAGACCGCTTCGACCATCACTGTCCATGGGTTGGAAACTGCGTCGGGAAGAGAAACTACCGCTATTTCTACCTATTCACGCTGTCTCTTTCCCTCCTTACCATCTACATCTTTACATTTGACATCGTCCATGTTGCACTACGTGAGTACAATGACCCTGAAGACGTGACATAAGTGTGTGAATCCATTTTGCAAAATGTGTGGAAACGTGTACTTTTTAAATAATTCAGCAATTTTGAATGGAAATTATGATAGTATTAACTATTATGGGAATTAGTAATGATTTGATATCTGCCTTGAAGTAAAAAGTTCAGTGAACACTCTGAGGCTCTGAGGTTAAATCAGCAAAATCCTTAGCAAGATCTTTGCTCTAATGAGTTATAGATAATGCCTCGTAGACAAGGCTCACCATTTATATTTCTCTGTCTTAATCAAATGCTGAAATATTGGAGTAAGAAAAGTAGGCAAATGGTTGTTCAAGGAGTAATAAAACGTGCAGTTGAGATTCATAGAGAAGTAGTTTTGTTGTCAGTTATTTAGCTTGGAGCCTGTGATCGTAATTTAAGGTGGAACGCAGCCCAAATGTCATCCTTAATTTAAAAACTTGACTTTTCAATGCTGTCGCAAGTATGAAGAACACAGAAAACCTGAATTTGCATAATCAGACTGCATTAGGTTTAGGGTTGTGTAAATATGGGTGGGTATGTAAGATCTCTCTTTTAAGTTAGCTTTTTTGGTAACAAAATTTTAAAAGATGTAAAGGCGAGGAACATGTCACAATATGTGGTCTTGCTGTGTCAGTACTGTGTGCTCCCTGTTTTGTTCTCCATACAGGATCAGTGGATTCTGGATTTGTGAACACTCTAAAAGAAACACCTGGGACATATCCTTTCATCTGAGCTCAGCAGCTGCTGACCTATAATCTCATGTTAATATGCATTAAAGACATACACCAGCATTTCTCATACTAGACTTCACCAATTGCACTTGTAGCACACATGATCACCACGAGTGATGTTTATATTCACTGTGAAAACAGAATCAATTTATTTAATATTTACTGATAATGTGTTTTGAAGGACAATTGGCTTAATAAAGGTTTATGGAATAAATTTGAAACTCTTCAAAGAAAATATTTCATATTTGTGTTTTCAGTGTGATTGTGTGATGATTGTGTGATCATGTTCTGCTTTCATTAGTGAAGTGAACAGTGAAGCAGTTTATTATCTAACAGTGAAGTCCAAAAACTAGTTAGTGCAGACAGTATGGATAATGCATATACAGAACACTTTTTCTTACATTTACTATTGAGTTTTGTTTAATTGGAGCCCATATGAACCTGAGATAACTCATGTTTTGTCTGTACAACTTAATTTAATTGGTTAATAAACATCTGTTCCAACATTTCAGGCCTGCACCATATTCCAAAAAAGGTTAGGACAAATACGATTTAATAATTAATTAAAAATGTAAATAATTATGTGATTTTAAACACATTTCCCCTTCTACAGTGAATAATATCTTTAAATGATTCATGGAATTGGTAGGTAAAAACCAAGGCTCTGAGGTATCTATAATGGACCATCACAAAGTAGAAATGTGTATTGTGGTCAGAAGAATCAGAATTCCTGATCTTGAAAGGGATGCCGTGTGCACCCGACCAAAGTAAAAAAAGAACTTTCAAGCAACTATCAAGTCTGTCATGCAATGGGGCTATGTCAGTGCTTTGGTAATGGTCATTTACAGTTCTGTGATAGCAGCATTAATGCAGAAAAGTACATTGAGATCTTAGAGCAACATATGCAAAACCACATGAGGCACACATTACATGGCATGGCTGTGGAATAAGAGGGTAGTGGTACTGGACTGCCGTATAGAGAATGTACGGATAATTTTTAAATGAAAAATGCAACAATGATAATTCAGTACTGGGTCTATTATTGCAAATCTCAAGACATATTTGCAGGAATGAGACAAAATAACATCTGAAACACTCAATAATTTATCTTAGATTGTATTATTATATAAGATATAGGCTGCCCAGGGAAATTGTATTTAAGTTTTGATTCTTAGGGAGGTTTTGTTTTAATTACATTTAGGGAGTTTTTCATTTCCACTGTTGTCCTACATATTAGTAAAGCTGATAGTGATAATGCTTTGTTGTAAAAAGTGCAATAAAAAATTGCCTTTATTACTGTTATATTAGTTTATATTATGTTGCAGTTAATTTATCAGAAATTAGTGTAGTATTCAAACATGCACTACAGTTGTAGTGGCCAGAAGTTAGACTACAAAATGCTAATAAAATGATGAAAAATGTATGATATTTTTAAATATCTCCTAATATTTGTGAGCATAATAGTCCTGCCAAATTAACTGAAGTTACTGGCGTGAGTCTGCTGAAAGGTTGCAGTAATAAAGGTTTCAAAGGTTGCACCAATAAATGGAAGCAAATACTGATATAATGCCTATATAAATAATTTTGTCATCTTCTGTCATGAATTGATGTATAACACTGTTGTGCATACAGTAATTACTGAACGTCAACAGTTCTGAGGTTGTAAAATAGCCATAGTCAATGTTTCTTAGGGAGATATGAGTAACCAAGGGAGGGACAGAAAGGAAAGTTCTTTTTAAACTTCATTTTCACAGATTTGTGAGGTACAACAATAAGTTTTCTGTAGAATTTCATGACACAAATATAAAAACTGTGTTATTTTAGACAGTGAAAAGAAGTCTGAGTATAACAGTCATATTATTTCCTTAACTGTCTTCTATACTGTGGTGGAGGTGCTGGTGTGTTTCTTCACACTGTGGTCTGTGGTGGGATTGACTGGCTTCCATACGTATCTGATCTCCCTCAACCAGACCACCAATGAAGATGTGAGTGTCCAATACTGAATATTTATAAGTGTGTGAGTCAGATATTGATTTCTGCTCAATGTCACATGACTGAAAAGATCCATCTTGACAAATTGTTCTATTGGAGGAGATTAAATGAGTCACCTTGACAACAGCACTGTCACAGTAAAGGTTGTGAAGCAATAAATGTATTGGTTCCTACTTGCACACAACACCCTTGGTTAGCCAAGGCTTAAGGTGAGTTATTTAGTATTTACCACAATCCTATCACTCTATTACCCATTAGGAGGGAGAGAGGTATAGGGGACAGTGTCATACATTTTTGCAGCCTTAAGTCAGTGTATTATTTGCTTGATCTTGTTAATAATAGATTTATCATTTACGCTATCACATGCAGAGTCAGTAGACTCTGGATTGAAGGGTCCCTTTTAAGTCTAAAGCCTGTGCAACTTACACTCCCCTCAAATTATTGGAACAGTGAGGCCAATTGTTGACTTTTTGTTGTAGGCTTAAAAGATTTCGATTTGACATACAAATATGAATATAAGACAAAATCGGCTTTTATTTCGAAGTATTTGATACGCAGTTCAGAAGGTAGCACCTTTTGTCTGGGTGGGCCATTTTTCTTGTGAGCAAAAGTATTGGATCGTGTGACTATGAGGTGTGTTTTGTTGCCCAAGTGTGTCCTGTTACATTGATTATTCAAACAATAAATAGCGCTGAATTTCTATGCTCAGTTTCAGATTTGGGTTTTTCCTGTGCAGACTGTGCATTTATTGTTAGAGGAGTAGCCAATATTAAAACCAGAGAGCTGTCAATGGGTGAGAAACAAGCAATTGTGAAGCTGAGAGAAGATGGAAAATCACACTGGTGTACTAAGTAACAGATTTTGAACAGGTAGACCAAGGAAAACCACAGCATTTGATGACAGAAACATTATGCGACTAAATATAACTATGAAACTAAATATAATATAAAGCTAATATTCACATCTACAAGAAAGATGAAAGCCATTTTGTTAGTATCAGACCTGGCAAAATATGTAACATTAATTCTCCATGTGTTGTGTATCATTATTCCTTGTCCTTGGCCCTTGTCACAGTCACACACAAACTTGTTTTGCTTGCTCCAAACCCTTCCATTCTATATACAGATTCTACAGAATGAAAAGCAGGTTTACCTAAAATGACAACAAGTCAGAATGATGTAATGACACAACAGGGTGTGTTTTCTGCAACTGGTTTTTGTTGAACTGGTGTGATTATTACTTCCAAGCCTGAATAAGTTGTGCGGTGGAAATAGAAGTAACCATTGTTTTCACAAAAGATAATGTACCAGCACACACACCAAGGACAACAAAGTTGATTGATAGCATGTAAATATAAAGTCTTAATTTATTAATTTTCTTCTTTTCAGTCAAAAAGTAAAAAAGTCTGTTTTACATACACTGCTCACACAAATTTTTGTGAGCGGCATATAATAAACCACAAGCACTAAATGATCATCTGTTCAACATGTATTGGTTTAAGTATCTTTAAATACCTGCAAATCATGAAAATAATATTTAGCAAAATACAAGCTCCAACAATGGTGAATAGTTTACGTATTTTTAATCTGGATTTAAGCTTAGGGGAGACATAAAATTCACCGAATTAAACACCGTTTTTAAACATAGGATTAACAGTAACCTTTGCAAAGTGGTTAGTGTAGACTGAGTTTTGGTCATTTTTGTAGTAACTTTTTTGTCCTTAAAAATGGATTTAACATCTTCCACTAGAAAACAGATGTGCCCTGCAAAACCACAAATATTGCATAAAGCATCAGTCTGCTTCAGCAACAGTTATTGTCCATGATAGCACAAGCGTGTCTCTTATGGTAGATAGATGTTGGATGAAACACTGCTGCAATATTCCCAACTAAGCTGAAACAGTACAGTCCGAGGAGACACCTTTTCTATAGAAATGACAGGGCAGTAGGTACATTGCATCTGGCAGTACACACTGAGCTAATAGTTATATTCTGTGAGGGCTTATAGTCAAGTAATGTAACAACCAAGTTATGAAGGTTTTATGTCTGTGCTGTATAGATAAAGGGCTCTTGGTCGGGAAAGAATCGCATCCAAAACCCGTATAGTCACAAGAACGTCATCAAAAACTGCTGTGAGGTACTCTGTGGTCCCACTTATCCCAGGTAGGACCATTTCTCACCTCTGACATTAAACTTAATATTTAAATGATTATAGATGTAATTATCTATTCTTTTTCTGTCTCTCTCTCTCTCTCTCTTTCTCTTTCTCTCTCTCTCTCTCTCTCCCCCCCTCCCTCCCCCCCTCCCTCCCTCCCTCCCT
>JAUZST010012423.1:0-11461 GCA_034779995.1 Parotocinclus haroldoi
CCGAACGTTCTGCGAGTTCTACCGCTAAAATAGTGTTAAATACTTCAATAAATAGAGCGTCCCGACTTAGCGGATTTCCGTTTGTCTCGGGTGCTCCTGGAACGTTCTTGAAATGCATCGCCAAATAGATCGTTACCGCCGAAGCAGCCTAAAATATCGCGATGTTATTTTAGGGCCGTATCGCCCGCCTCTAGCTGTGTCGCTTTTTTGTGGCTGTTGTTTACGCGCCGTCTTTGATCTGGGTCTGCCTGGGCCTACGATCCACTACAATCCACTGGCGATCTCACCGTCCTCCGCTCACTCGTGACCAGTGTGATGATGCACTTTACCTCGGTCACGGCCGCGACCGGCGGTGGAATTCGGCATTCCTTCTGACTGCTGGTGAGCCTTTCGTGTGCAGCCGTGGTGATCCTCCATTAGACGAGGCGCATTTGATGGAGGCTTTGATAAGAACTAATCCCTTCATTTGTGGCGTTCTCTCGCTAGCACGAGAGACCTAGCGTTTCGGGGCTGTAGCCATGGCGACAGCCAGAGAGCCAGACATGCCAGCGCGTTCCTGCAGGAACCCTGCTTTGCTCCGGGCCCCCGTGTTTTCGTCACAATTCATACAACGCTCTCGATTCCGGGTTGCTGCACGGCTGGCTGATTTCATTCCGAGGGCCCATGTTAGCTGAAATTCCCGGTGACTAACGCAGGCCTGCATGGGCGGAGCTACATCTAGTGCAGATAGAATAGTGTGGTCTAAATATAAGGCCACTTCTTAAAGCACATGAAGCACACAGTTTTCTCTCTCTTCGGTTGCCCTTGTATCGCTTTAGATCGTTATCCGGGCTCCCACAGCGTTTTTCTTTGAACTTCTGCTAGACTGGATGTTACGTAATGGTGCCGCAGGACCTACACAGTGCACAGTGTGCCCAGTAGTTGTACCGGTATGTTGCCTGAACTCTTACCGTCTTGAGAACGTGAGAACTCCTCTTGCCCACGTTTGACGGTTGGGGTTTCAGGGAACAAGCGTCGGGTCACCTTTCCAGAGCTTGTACAAGGCATTTGAGGTGCACTAGGAGTTGTTTACCGTTACATGAGCTTCATTTGTCAACGCATTTGTGCGGCCTTGCTTAAATAGCATCCTGTATGACCGCATCAACTGTTTCCTGGATTGCGTTTCCAAAACGACGGCGTCGTTTAGCTTCACGAAGAGGTTACTCACCAAAAACTGCCTTTATTGACATCTCGAGTATTTACCGCTGCTTCCTTGCCACGGCTGTAACATAACAGTGTGAACCGGAGCTGCACGAGCAGCAGGAAGTGCCTCATATTGATCCCTCATAACGAGCTCCAGCCTCAGATGCGAGTGTTGAAAGCAATGCTTTCTCTCACCAATCATTAATATCTGTTTTCTGTAGCCACAGAGCTTTCTCTCTCTCTCTCTCTCTTGCTCTCTCTCTCTCTCGCTCTCCCTCTCTCTCGTGTAAAACCCCTGCCAGAGATAAACTGGGCCGCCATTTTTTTCGGCTGCAGTTCGGCCACAAATTCCTTTAAGCTGCTTAATTAGGATTGATCTACGGGACGTTCTTCCTCATACCGTCTGCCTTCGTTTATCTCTTCGCTTCAGCACGTTTTCTGGAGCTGTTCATAAGACTTAGAGTCCGAAGTTGGGGATTTTTGTGGGTACAGTCCACCCCCCCATCTGTAACCCCACCCCCCCCCACCCCACCCCCGGCATCTCACTTGGCTTGGGACCAGGGGTCGATTTTGAAACGTTTTCTCGCTTCTGCAACCAGTTGTTTGTTAAGATTTAGGTGATGACCACACGGATTCATTTAGAAGTCATCTCTTAGATTTAATAACCAACAGAACGACCGGCAGAGGGGGAGTTTTGGTCCACTCCTGGATCATCAGTTCATGGAGCGGCATCTCGGTTAGATCAAGGTCTGCTCCATTACTTGTCTAAACGTTCATCTGTTTATTAATCCTTGTTTTTGGAACAGTCGGGAGGTTCCGGTGATTTGCTCAAGACAGAGCATTGAGCAGTTTGATGTCTTTAACTTTCGTTGTTTGTCGGCCTTGATGCTCAACCTCCTTTATTTCAACAAGTCCACTTTGCCGGCTGTTTTTCTTTCAGTGCGCGGAAGCAGAGACTTCAGCGTATTGTTGAGATTTCCTCTCTGACACCCCCCCCCCCTTTTTTTTTTCCCTAATTGCACGTTGCGCTCCTGTGTTGGTCTTCACCCACTACTCGTAATGAAATAAGAAACCCAGAAGCTCATTGTAGGGGGGCTCTGCCTGCCAGCCTGTGATTAATGGTTAGTCCAGCGAGCAAATTTATCAGCGCAGGACAACCAGTGTGTGGTGATCAGCATTTAATGACCTTTGCTAACGGCCATAATGGACAGTAGCGGGTCTGCTCCGTGAGTAGCTCCATGGCTTGGTTGACCTGAGGGTTATTTCGGATCTGGTTTGACCCATTACTCTGCCACCAGGCTCCGTTTAGGTGGGAAACTGATTGGATTACCAGCGCCGGCAATGAAAACAACCAGGTCTCGTCCAACTGCTGCTTTCAACACTGATCAAGTCTGACAGCCTATGCGGAAATGAATATTAAACGGGACGTCCTGCATGCAGGCCACATTAAAAGCTCTTGTGTCCAAGTCAGAATGCTTTGAGTGTGGCTTGGGCCGAGTACCAGGCTCTTTCGATAACCTCTCGCGGTGCCCACCCGGCAGCTCTGGGCAAGAGGGCATGGAACAACCCTAGACGGGGCGCCAATCCATCGCCGGGCGCACACACAAAGTCACGCACTAAGGGCCACTTTAGAGACGCCAATTTACCGCACGTCTTTGGACTGCGTAAACCCACACAGACACGGGGAGGACGCAGGCCTGCTCCACCCTGGGATCGAACCCGGGACCTGGGTGCCGCCCCTTCCGTAAATGCTTCATAATCGAATTATAAACCGTATAATGTTTAACCCAAACGTACGTGTACTTTATGTAAAAAAAAAAAATTGCTTTCCCGAAGGGTTTTTCTCCACCGTCCAATAGCATCGGCTTTTACCGAGTAATCCTGAGTCATAATTATTGAGCCACCCCTACTCCACGTGCCGACAGTTTCTCCATTCGCTGGTTCGAAATGGCCAACGAAACAATTTCTTAACAATTGCAATTTCTAAGAATCCTCACTTTTACGTCGTCCCCATTTGGCCCCAAACAGTTGGCAATAAATCCCTCTCTTAGCATTTTCGTTTCATTCCTGCATAGCATGAGCTCTGGAAGAGCTCTCATGTTAGACTGCGTTACACTATAACACTGTACATTGTAGTTTATCTACCCCGGTCCAGTTTGAAATGGATCTAGTGCGCCTGTAAATGATTTACACCACTTTCTCCAGTTGCGTTTCGGAACTATTGCGCGGCGGAGCCAGCTTTCGAACTCTCGAACCTTGTGATGAATATTCCAGACCTGTAACCACTGGGCGTTTTGCTTTTGCTCGCTCTGTTGATGGATGGAGCCGGAAGGCAAACAGACGGCCCACTGTACACCTGTATGGAGGACGTACCCGACACCTGAGCGCTCTAGGTGTATGTTTGTATCCTAGAACCGACCGATCACAAAGTTCACGAGAAGCTCCGGGTGTGAACGTTTTGTGCATTGGGTCATGTGGGCGTGGACAAGACGAGCTCCTGAAGTCTAAACCGAGGATCAGATTGGGGAAAGAAGGTGATTTGGTGGCATTGGTTGTATTTCTTGTTCGAGATTTTACAGAAAAGGATATGGTTTGAAAAAGAAACATCCAGCGAGCGGCAGTTCTCGGGGCAAAAATGCTTTGTTGGAGCCAAAGGTCAAAGGACAATGGGCGGGCTTTGTCAAGTGCCGGTTTGCCGAAGAGCACGTAAGGCGTTAAGGCGGCAGAAAACCGCGGTTTATGCACGACTCGGTACTTGAAGTCCATCTCTGGCGGTGTGTGTTAAGTGAGCACACGGGGAGGCGCCGTCTCTTTAAGGCCGTATGTACTTCCGTCAGTAGATCAGCATCAAACCGAGGCATCAATGGAGGACATAAACGCCTCACTTAGCATATTGGCAGCTCTAAACATGCCAGTTTCTGTCATTATGCCTCTGCAGTTTGGTTCCGGAAGCGAAGCGTTTGGTGGATGTTCACCCGCTTTTTCCACAGATATGACCCCAGGCACACCAGAATTTTTGCTTAATAGCTGAACAATGTGACCTCATGAAGCACGACGTCAAGTCAGTCGTTTTCGTTAGGCCACATTTCCATTTTTTTCCCCGTTTAAGATCTCCTGAACATGAAGAACTTCACTAATGAAACGGTGTTTTGCATCAAGATGGTTCCGACTTTTTCACACAGAGGTTAACGGATGGGCTTTGCAGGACAGAGGCCCGTTGGTTTCAGCCATTTCGATTCGGTCGACATTTGGTCAGATTGTTGGCTGGTTCTGTGGCGAGATGCGTTATCATCCCGAAAAAACGTCTTCATCACTTCATCATCTGTCAGTGCAATGACGGAACGAGGAAAATCTCCATCTCTGAATTGACTGCTGAGCCAATGATTGCTTTTTCCTCCTTTTTTTTAAAAAAAATAAATGAACGAGAAATTCCGTCGTTTTCATCTAGGTTTCCACACGAGACCCAGCATCATCGCCTCCGCCTCCGCATATGACTTAAATCAAATCCTCTTCACTCCGTGATTGTTTCTCTAATCTTGTTTTCTTTTGTTTAGATGTTAGTGCTGGTCTTCCTGTATGAAAATCCCATTTCGTTTAGTTCTTTGCTCACTAGATTGATTTTTCCAATCTTTTTCGACATAGCGCTTTGAGTTTTCCGTCCTGGTGGTTCATATCTTCCTTGTCCTCTGCCTATTTTTTCGTTCTTTTTTTTGACTTTTTATAACCCGTTTCTGTTTATCCTTGCACCCGTTGGAGACGCAACCGACCGGGATAACCCACCGTCTTTTGCCACGCTCTGTGTTGGATTTCCTTCTTTCCATCCTGTCACTCTTATTGCTTTCTTACAACGAGCACGCTCCTGCAGCTCAGGGCTGGGAGCAATCGTTTGCATTTTTGGATGGGGCTGGTATTAATTTTAAAAAATGCAAATTGCAGGGTGATTCCGCTCTTTCTCTCTCGGCTTGATCTGGGAAAATACGGCGTTAATTGGGAAAAAAAAATGTAATTAGTTTGAGATACGCTTCACAAAGCCACGATACATGCAGCTATCAAACGCCTATTGTTTCGTGTCACTTCTGCCGCGTGCCATGGAGTGCAAAAGCTGAATGAACGTCCTCTGTGCTTTCGAATTCATGCTTTTGCCTGGGATAGCAAATAGCACACGCAGCACATTAACCCGTCTTAAAATACGCGTGAATCACAGTACGGACCAAACCTGCGACGATGCCGTGACTCATTCTGAATCACCCCGGAACGTTCGCGGTCGTGACGAGGCATTAGTCAATCCGCGCAAATCGCGCTCTCGACTCGAATCTCCGACGCAAAGATTTCGTCCAGCGCGTTCGCAAAAAAAAAAACGATGACAGCTCTTCATGTGGCGTCTCCAGAAGTCCCGGCGAGGCCCCGCGGAGGGAATAAGGACTTTTGAGCAAGCCAAGGGCGACAGTGGCAAGGAAAAAAACTCCCTGAATGTAGAGGGAAGGAACCTTGGGAGGCCCAAGACTCAAAAAGGGGACCCGTCCTGCTTGGGTGGCCCAGAAATCAACTGGAATAGTTACGTTATCAGAAGGTATTGATAGTAAAATGAAGTAAATGATAACAGTAAAAAAAAAAATAAAAAAAAAAAAAGAATGTAAAAGTTGGAGGTACGACTGGTTTCTGTTAATGAAAACCAGTACAGCGATGCTGAGGTGGCTGGTGTTGGAACTGGTACCGGAACATCACCTCGCGTTTCTAAGGCTGCTTCCAAGGGCGTGTTAGACGTACATAGGTGGGGCGTTTTTGTTTGTTTTTTTTTTTGTTTTTTTTTTCAGATTTGCCCTTGATAAGACACTCCACTAAATTCAAGGCATTTAAAAATACGCTAGGCAACCGAATCGTTGCATTTTTCTCGCTCGGTTCAATCCAGTATGGTTCCGCCGGGCCCAGAACAGCCCCCACACCCCCCGTGTACAGGTTCTCCGATTACACACAGATAGACGGCACAGACCTGTTCGTCTAACACACCGGCACAACGCACAGGCTGCCCGCTGTTTCCCCCCGTGCGACCCGAAACGGCCAACAAAATTCGAAACGTATTTATTTTCGAATATGAGCATCTCGTCTGGACATCGCCCCAGGTCTGGTCATGTCCAGGCTGAATCTGATCTCATATTTACCTACCGGGTCGAGGTCGGCTGGGTGGTCGTTTGGAGGCGTGACCCGCTCGAGGATCCGTCTGGCCGAAAGAGAAGACGCCGCGTGTCAGCTTGGGGACAATAAGCAATCGCTGATGGATTCGGCAGATTGATTGCATCGTTTGTTTTCCGCGAATGAGCCGGAATCCTTAATGAGGCCTGATTGTAACGCGCAGGGACAGGAAATAATCACTCGAGTCGAGCTATTAAATCCTCTGGCATCATGTGGGCCGAATGGATGCAGGGGTATCCATGTGCTTCGGGGCTGTGGGTTGTAATATCGACGAGCAGCGTTTGTATGTCCTGACCGAACGGCGCATGACGAAGCGCAGTCCCTTCGTCAATCGTAATCGAAATCTGACAGTAGAACCAGGGAGCGAAAGTTCATCGGAAATTCCGAGGAGAAACGTGAACCGTCAGTCCCATTTCCTGGCTCCCCCCAGCCCAAGCAGACGCTCTCGGGGCTGGGATTTGAACTCGCAGCCTGCAGCGCCGAGGCACCGCTGCACGCGCGAGCCCGGTCCAGGGATCCATTTTTAGCGTGCAGGCTGTGGCTGTGGCGGGGGCCGGTGGAGTGCGGAGCCTTTTATGTCGGCCAGAACCCAAACGCTGCATCGCGATCGATGAGCATGACTCTCTCTGCCGTCGTCATTACTCCTCACCCTCCGAACGACCTCGAATGCAAACCTCGCCGAATGTGACAGATGTGCTAATTATCAGCCATTAGGGATGTTGGTGTGTAATTAATATATGGTTCGGGACGATCAGTCAGCGTCGCTTTAGGAAAAAGGATGCCGGGCCGACCAGCCTTTTGGACTGCTAACAGACCGGCCCTCTCAAACTCATAAGCGAGTGCAGTGTTGCCCGGGTTATCCGTTATCCTGGATAAATAGCAGGTTCGATACTTTGCACGTAGTGTTTGGTCTTCAAGGGTTTGTTAATATTAACATAAATACATTTAGCACAGCACTAGACTGAACATTTCTATCTATATCACGTTCTGCAGTGGAGTTCTGTCTCAAAGCAGGTTTACTATTATAATATAATGTCCTCTTTTATCTTAGGCCAGTCCCAAATTAAGCAAGGGCGACAGCGGAAAGGCAAATGGACCCAAAATCCGTAGGTAGCTTAGAAGATTTCGAATTAATCAGGCTAATACATTTACAGGTTTTAGATAAACAGAGGCCACGGCGAATAAAAATGACCAGAGAGAGCATAAGAAATCCGCGAATATAAGTGTAGATGAATTAAATATTCATTTGTAATTGTAATTGTTAATCATAATGAACATTTGTGTGTCTGTTTTTGAAATTGTATTCAAGATTTTCGGGGGATTTTGTTTTTTATATTTAGTTCACGATTTTTAGGATTTTTTTTTATTTTTTATCGTATTTAAGATTTTGGCATTTTGTTTTTTATATTTAGTTCAAGCTTTTTGGGATTAGATTTTTTTTATTGTAGTTAAGATTTTGGGATTTTATTTTTTATCGTATTTAAAATATTGGGATTTTGTTTTTTATATTGTATTTAAAATTTTGGGATTTTGTTTTTTATATTGTATTTAAGCTTTTTGGGATTTTTTTAAAAATTGTATTTAAGATTTTTGGGATTATATTTTTTTGTTTTATTTAAGATTTTAGGATTATGTTTTTTATATTTAATTCAAGCTTTTTGGGATTTTTTTTTTATTGTATTTAAGATTTTTGGGATTATATTTTTTGTTTTATTTAAGATTTTAGGATTATGTTTTTTATATTTAATTCAAGCTTTTTGCGATTATGTTTTTATGTTTAATATAAGCTTTTGTGATTTTGTATTTTATATTTAAATCAAGCTTTTTGGTAATTTTTTTTTTATTGTATTTAAGATTTTGGGGATTTTGTTTTTTATATTTAATTCAAGCTTTTTTTTTTTTTTTTCGTTTTGGGATTATATTTGTGTGTGTTGAAGTGTACAGATACGTGTAGGAGAGTGAACAGGGTTTTGTGGTACCAACCGATCTCAAGCTTGCCGAAGGTCTTTAATATTTTCGACCCACACTGGCTGTAAAAAGCGGCTCATGCTAGAAAAACCGTTGGCATTGACAATAATATTTCAACTGCTTATGCAGCAAACCGTCTTTAGACTCGTCAGGAAAGTAGTCTGATTGATTTCCCGTGCTTATCGTCTTACGAGCACGGCTTCCAGTCAGGATTTGTGGGACTATCACTGAATGGCTTTTGCTAATCCGTTCCTGTCTACGCGCTTATCAGAGTGGTATTTCGGTTTGATCAAGGAAGGGATTAGACCAAATGGACTGGCCTCGGTTATGCAAGAACGCTGCTTGTGCTGTTAGCGTCAACGTTCAGTCAACTTGAGCTCAGGATCGTACAGTCTTGTCTTAACGCTTGGTCCCTGGTGGTTTCTGATTAGGACGACCAGTTCAGCAGATCTTAATCCATTTGGAGACGTGTGGGATGTCACCTTGATCACCTGGTCATCGACGGCGTCGTGGACGTAGCCATTATTTGACGCTGGCTAGGCGGGTCTCAAAATCCCAGTTTAGAGTAACCCAACGACCTTTGGACCATGCGGGCGGATATTTTTGTTTACATTTACGGCATTTAGGAGACGCCCTTATCCAGAGCGACTTACAACTCATGCAGTCTTACAATCAAACAAGCAACGGTCGGTTAAGGGCCTTGCTCAGGGACCCAACTGTGGCAGCTTGGTAGAGGTGGGATTTGAACCCTGGGCCATCACGTACAGAGTATAGTACCTTATTTTATTTTATTAGGATAGTATTTTCAGAGCTGCACTGGTATGGAAAGTCGACCTTCTGACCCGTTTGATTCATCGTCTAATGACTGTTTAGACACGTTACCACAGACATACCGTATTTTATATATATATATATATTTATGTGTGTGTGTGTGTGTGTGTGTGTGTGTATATATATATATATATTAGGGCTGTACCGATGATAAAAAGTAAAACAGCCGGAGTACCCGGAGTAAACCCACCCGCCCTGGGATCGACCCCGGGACCTTTTTGCCGTGAGGCAGCGGTGCTCCCCTCGTGCCGCCCTGTCCCATCCATGGCGGCGCCTTCAGAGATCTTTCCTGGAACGGACCAAAGCCCGGCAGAATGAGGCAGCTGGCTTTATTGCGTACATTTGTAACTATTAGCTCACAAGCATCGCAATCGAACCGAGGAATCTCTCTCTCTCTCTCTTTCTCTCCGTGCAATTTCCAGGTTGCAAACGAGCAAACGGGCGCTTGTGCCGCTATAAACCCCGCCTACCCAGCAAGACTATTATGGGCCATGCATTGCACAGCAGGCTGTCATAATGACCTCCCTCTCTACAGCTCCATCAACCCAAATGCGGGCTAAAGCCGGAATTAGCCTCCCTGCAGGTTCATGTTCGGACCACCGTCCAGATGATCACATTGTGCCTGGTTTTTTGTTTTTTTTTTCTTTAGAGCTGTTTACTCGCCCGGCGATGGCCAGCCGGAGTGCACTTTAGATAACCTGTGCTTTCTTTTATCTTTTATAGAAACACAGGCCATCTCGCGTTCATCTCAGTGACTCTCGCGTTGGCCTGCCCAGCGCCGTAAGGCAATATATTTTGCCCTACATTTGTACAGGAGCCCAAAACTTTAAAGCTATAGCTAAGCATGGTTCAATCGAGCAACCCCAGTGGACCTTTGCTGAAAAGTAGCTTGCCGGCCCAAGACCTCTTTGTTCGGCCTGACGTTCGGTACTTTTGTTGGTTCCGCGCTGAAGCTACAAGGCTGATGTAGAGGATATTTCTGATCGGTCGCTTGCCTAGCGACTCCCTCTGCTGCTCACTGGTTTGATGGCTCTCGTTTCCCATAGCCACTGTCCATTGGTTGCGTTTCTACTTGGATTAAGGCCGATCGGATTCAAATAATCCCGAATAATAGACATATGAAGTACCATATCCGGTTAGACCTACAGTCTTATAAAAGGCGGTACCACAGGTAACACAGTTTAATCCGATAGCCCATATCTGCAGCGCCAGTGTTTCAAGAGGTGGTAGGAACGTATCGGACTGATATCGGTATCGTCTGATATTCAAGTTTGCAGTATCAATATCGATATCGGGCAGGAAATGATTGAGCCAGCCCTAATATAGCCTATATATAAATATATAATGTTTGTCCTGCGACTTTTGACTCACCCTATATATATATATATATATATATAAAAAGTATATATTTATAAGTATATATATATATATATATGAGTCAAAAGTCACAGGACACGTCCCGTGAGGCGTCGTGGACTTTTCCCAAAGGCCGCTGTAGCCATCGTTGAGGTTTTTTTTTTTTGGTCGAAAATCGTACCCCGTCCCTCCCTGGGATTCTATTAGAGAATTGCCACAGCTCCACCTCGTTATTATTGCTCGTTACTATGCGTATGCACTTTTGGCAGCGACCCTACAGTGGTGTTGAGACAAAATAGCGAAGTCTGCCGTCTTGGAAAGGCTTCTCGCTGGCCAGCGGCGGCACGCCAGGGAAACCTGGACACCCACCATGGCAGCAGCACTGATGGCTGAGCTGTCGATGTTTTTCCTGACGCGTCAGCACAGCGAACGGCCCTGATACGCCACAGACTATCAGGCACCGTGTTTATTGATACGAAGCAAAACATGGCCCTGTGAACTAGCTGCTACTGTGGAGCTACTCGTCGCTCTGCGCTGTACCGTGGGGTTTTGCTTTTGATTTTGTCAGAGCTGCGCTGGTATGGAAAGTCCACCTTCTGACCAGTTTGATTCGCCGTTTATTTGACCACTGACTGCTTTGACCCCAGTCACGCTACCACAGATATGCTGTGTTTTATATACAGGGTTCCCTCGCCACTTCGCGGGGTCACCTATCGCCGATTCGGTGCACCGCGGGTTTTCATTAAATATGAATGGAAAAAAATAGCGCGGGTTTTGGCTGTTTCGCGGGTTTTTGCGGTATAATTAACGTATACATAGACGTGCATTTGATGAACCTTTAATTTCGAATTACATTAAAAATATGAATTCTAACAATAAAGGGATGTTATAAATGATAAAATATGAGGATTGACAGTAAATAGCTGCCGTTTAT
>JAUZST010012424.1:0-11460 GCA_034779995.1 Parotocinclus haroldoi
TATATATATATATATATATATATATATATATATATATATATACACACAATACGCATAATTTAATTACAAATACGTGATAATTGAATCATTAAAGTTAAATAACAGACCAATCACTGTAGATTAAAGTGTGAACAAAGTGGATTAACTGCAACAACAGATTTCTGTTTGAGATTTCTTAAATATCATACTTTAGTACATTTAAACGCAATCGTAATTTCCCCTTACTTAACTTAAAAGTATTCCAAACACACATAGAATGGGAAATTTGAAGTGCCCTTTAAAAATTAAACCAACTCAGTTTCACTAAATCAAGTTGTGCCCATACATTCTATACGCATGCTTTGTTATTTTTTGTTTGAATACAACAGTGGTGAATGTGTCCTGTGGACACAATAGAGCTCAGAGTGTCTGAGTTATTGTATTCTGGCTGAATAACACAATACTTGCCATCACATGATGTATAAAACTCAAACATTGGCTGAATGTCAATGCTGGATGTTTCTTTTCCTTGGGGGGCATGATCCAACACAGAGCATACTTTAGTCGTAGAGTTTCGAGTCAGCAAAATGCAGTCAACAAGTAAAGTTTACTTCACATCTCTACTTCATGCAGTACTTAATTGTTTAAAACAATGCCATAAAATAATGTGCACCCCTTACACAATAAACACCTATTGTCTAGGGTTTGTTGTGCGTTTGCAGCTTTAGAGTAACTATAAATAATTTATTTAAGTGCCTTTTGTCTTTTTATAATTGTCATATAATAATCAGATCACATTAGATAGTGTGGTCTGTCAGTGGACATCTGTGCCTCGAGTACCAGCATAAAAACTCTCAGCATAAATAAGTGGTATTGATTTAAAGTGGGATTATTTTAACAGAAAGGGGTACAGCAATGCTAAATTTTAGAGTTTTAGAATGCTGTTTGTGTTAAACTGAACAAAATCTATGTTTGTTTAATCACTTAGCAGACAGAGCTATTCAAAGCAATTTTCAACTGATACAGTTTTAGAGTTCAAGGTTCAAAGTGATAGGGTGTAACATGTCGATCTGTGTACAGTGAGTTTGAAAAAGAAGTCATGTAGTAATCTGATTTAAATACCTTATTGCACTCAGACAACACTGACTGATGGATATTGTTGACACTGGCAGGCTTGCAACTTGCACTATGCATATGTTTACAATTTTTTAAGAACATTTATCATTCTTAATAGCCAGTTCTGTCATGCTCAATGTCTATAATTATACTAGTACTTATAAAAGTACTTATGTCTATACCAAAATTTTCCCATATTGTAATTTGTATTTTCACAAAGGGGGAAAGAAACAGGAAAGAGCAAGGAGAGAACTAGTTTTCACAAGCATACTATTCTCAGCTAAAATGATCACACTCTTTGTCAGAAAATATTCTAGAAAATGAGTTATTTACACTAAAGGCATGGTGTGCACTTGTGCCAACCGGCTGCAAAATAGGGATTGTTTGTTATAATGTTGAAAGGCAAGAGATTCAAAGAATGATGCAACAAATAGAAACTTTTAATTTAACATAAATCAGTAGCATAACATGTTTAAATAAATTAAATGTCTGGAAATTCCCTGTTTCATCACTGACTTGCTAAAACAAAAATGAAGAGCAGTAAATTGTCTTTTTATGAAAAACGCATTTAATAACAGAAAAAATATTATTCCCCTCCCCCCAATTTTGGGCCTGAGACAGTCTATTGCTAAGAGAAATTGTTTGTGTGTGTGTGTGTGTGTGTGTGTGTGTGTGTGTGTGTGTGTGTGTGTGTGTGTGTGTGTGTGTGTATTGTATGTAACATGCCCTGTGATAAAATGGCATCCTCTCTAGAATTGTGCCTCACTTTGTGTCCCATGGTAGACCTTTTGTCTGTAATTACTGATTGACTGATTGCACTACATAATGTACATTTAACATTTTGTAATTTGTGCTTTCAATTTTGCAGCAATTCTTTGATTGGACTGCTGAATTTATACATGACAGTACGTTTGTAGTAAAGGAACAAGAACAGAACTTTGGCCCAGCAGCGACTTTATAACATTATGATAGTATTTCAAATTGGCTGATAATAGAACAGTTTAATGATTACTGAGTTTAAACACTGATATGCACTTTAGCACTTCAAATTAATTCACACATGCAGACACACACGCGCGCACACACGCACACACGCACGCACGCACTCACACACACACAAATTCCAAAGCTCTTTCCTCACTGGAGAGGTTGGTCCCTTTCTCCCTCCCCTTCACACACACACAAACTGCAGGACCCGCCCTAGGACTCTGACTATATGAGGACAGAGTTGGATACTGTGGATCACTCCAGGAGAATTATCTTCAGGTAGCTCTATCTTCTTTAACACTCCGTATCTGCGGCCATTGACTGTTAGTATTATGTCTATCTACCAGAAGCGCACGTCATATTCCAGTGGCCCTGTGAGCTACTCTGGAAGCTCTATGATTTCCAGTCACCGTGGGGGATCTCTGTCTTCTGCGCCTAAGGCCTTCAGTGTCCATGGTGGCTCCGGAGGCAGCACCCGCATCTCCTCTTCAGTCTCCAGAGGTTTACAGTCTGGCTTTGGTGGTGGAATGGGCTTTGGTGGTGGAATGGGATTCGGGGGAAGTAGCTACAGCTATACCGTTGACCAAGACACCATGCATATGAACGAGAAAGCCACCATGCAGAACTTGAATGATCGTCTGGCCTCTTACCTGGAGAAGGTTCGCTCCCTGGAGGCTGCAAATGCAAAACTGGAGTTGCAGATCCGTGAGTATTATGAGAAGAAAGGACCTGTCGCCCAGAGAGACTACAGTGCCTACTGGGCCACCATCAATGACCTGAAGGAAAAGGTACAGTCAAGAGTAGTTAGTAGTTTCTTTAATGTATTAGAACCTGTATTAGAACCTGTTCTAATGTTAAATCTGTTCTATTGTGTTTAATTATAGTGAATTATAGCTGTACGCACAAGCAAAAACTCTTAGTAAGGCATAATGATAATATTTAAAGTCAGGAAACATTGAAACATACTTTGCTGACTTCACATTTAACAGTTAGAATGAGGAAATGAAATGTATTTAATTTGTTGATTATCTTTTCAAAACTAGGCATAATGTTGTTCTCATTAGGTTCAAAGACATTTGGCTGAGTATGTGTGTTGCAATTCATGAACTTTTTATGATCCGTTCATTCATTACTGTCTATTTGTATCTGTTCTAGATCAAAAATGCCACCATCGTAAATGCCAACATCCTCCTGCAGATCGACAACTCCAAGTTGGCTGCTGATGACTTCAAGACTAAGTGGGTGTTCATAAGTTCAGAAAAAGTACTGGCTGTGATTAGGAAGGAATAGATTTGTACTGATCTCTTTTCTCCATGGACCAGATATGAGCATGAGTTGATGATGCGGCAGTCTGTGGAGGCTGACATTGCCAACTTGCGACGCCTGCTTGACCAGACCACCCTGACCAAGGCTGATTTGGAGATGCAGATTGAAGGACTGCAAGATGAGTTGGCCTACCTGAAGAAGAACCACCAGGAGGTAATAATTACAGTAACCTAATGCAATTAAATTGGTATGGATGTTGTATAGTGACAAGTTCTTTGCACACAAATGGTTTGCACTGTTGCTCAGTTCGTTCCCCAGTTTGATTTTTGGTACATCTGTATGTATTTTATATTTCATATTTTGCCCTCCATTGAAAAAAGACATTCATTCGGACAATTGATCTCTCTAGTGTTACAGGGTGTGTGTGTGTGTGTGTGTGTGTGTGTGTGTGTGTGTGTGTGTGTGTGTGTGTGTGTGTGTGTGTGTGTGTGTGTGTACGGCCTATGCCTGTATGTCACTATGCACCCCATACTGATGGTTGGGCAACAGGCCTTAAACCTTGAATCAGAAATAAGTGGGGATGGAAAAGGAACTATATGATTGAATTATGAAGTAAATCAAGTTCCTGATTTAGTTTGTAGTAGATGTAGCAATGTAGAAGTAGTAAGTGTAATTATCTGGCCAAAATGGCCATGATTGATAACAGACTTTTTACAAATGTTTACAAAATGTTTACAAAAACATTTCTTTTAAAAACTATTACTATTTGCTTGGTTCATAATGTGCTTGTAGGAACTGGCAGCTCTGAGATCTCATCTGTCTGGAACCATCAATGTAGAGGTAGATGCTGCTCCTCAGCAAGACCTGAATAAGATATTGGACGAAATCCGCGCTCAATATGAAGCCATCACAGAAAAACATCGCAGAGAGCAAGAGGCTTGGTTCAATGAACAGGTACGAGTGGTTTTATCTGTTCTACAAATCTCTTACAAATCTTACACTTTGTACACTATATCACTGCATGAGATACATTACAAAACAGATGTTATGTTTACTAAGTGGAATAAATGATTATTCCTCATATAAAGATAAAATTACCTTCCTTATATGTGTGTTCTTCTCTCCCAGTCAGCAGCACTAAGCAAGGAGGTGGCCATCAGCACAGAGACCATTCAAACCTCCAAGACAGAGATCACAGACTTGAGGCGAACACTGCAGGGCCTGGAAATTGAACTTCAATCCCAGCTAAGCATGGTGAGGCCACTAAAGATAAAAGGACAGAACAGAGTGAAGAATGCACGAATTAGGGAACATAAGAAAGAGGGGTTAGTGTTACTGAGTTCATGGAAATATTTGCACAAAATGTTGCATAAGAGGTCAAATGAGACTCAGCAAAGGAGGGCAAAGGGGAGGATGTAGAAATGTATGGGAGGGAGCTGATCAGAACCAGGCTTATTAGTGTGGAGGTCTGCAGGGGAAACTTGTTTCCATGTTCTAGAGAAGCAAAATGAATCATGAAGAAAGAATGTGAAGGACAGATGAAACTGCTAGAAGTTTCTAACACTTGGGTATGAACTTGCACCTCCTTGATGTAACTGTTCACAAAGAGAACTCTGCTAGAAACAATCTGACACAGTTCTACTGACTCTATTTCCAGAACCATGCTTGATGGGACAAATAGTATGTGCAATCGTATTGTATGAGAGCAGATCCATTTGGAGAAGGGTGATTTGGAGGGTTCAGTTTGGCTCAGAAAATATTGATTGGATAAAAGTGACGGTTTTCTAAATTTCGAGGCAATGTCAAGAAAACTACATGCAGTCCCAATAAAAAAAATAGCCTAATTCCTTTTTTGTCTTTGTGTCAAACAGAAATCAGCACTGGAAAACACATTAGCTGAAACAGAGAACCGCTACAGTTGTAGGCTGCAAGGCTACCAGAACCAAATTAACATGCTAGAGTCAGAGCTGGCTCAGATGAGGGCTAGCATCGAACAGCAGGGTCGTGATTATGCCATGCTGCTGGATATTAAGAGCCGCCTGGAGCAGGAGATTGCCACCTACAGAAGTCTTCTGGAGAAAGAGGAGTCTAGGTAAGGCTACTTGGAGGATGTTGAATTTACATCATTTCCTAAGTGTAGAATGACATGGTTTTACTGGCCAGTGTCACAATGACCCACCTGTTATAACACTAACTAACTTATGTTCTTATCTTCCCTCTTTAGGATCCCAGGCCAAGGTAATTATGGTTCTCTTTATCAAATATTGTGTACAGCAATTTATATATGTATTACCATGACAAACATATATTTTATATATGTATTAACTTGATAAACTACAATATTTATTCTTTTACAGGTGGAACTACAACCACAACCACAACCACAACCACCCACCAAGTGCGCCACTAAGCAGAGCAGACTATGTTTTCAGACACACACACCAACACTCTCTTTCCATTGGTCACTGCTGACGGTATGAAAGTAAATAATTGTTAAGCATGGTTACAATCAGCTGGAAATAGATGTTAAAGCTTGATTAATGATGAACTGTTGTGTGTGTGAAACCAGTCTCTGAAAATAAAGCTACTGGCAAAATTACCTCTTTTCTTGTCTGTCTCTTTAACAGTTTAAAGTTTAAAGCTTACACTCATGCAGTCATGGTACATGCACAAATACACACACACATTGTATATCATCTGAAAGTTTTGCAAATTCATAGTCAGTATGATATTTTATTTAACTTTTTGGCTAGGTAAACAGTATTAGGACATTATATATGCACACCTCACAAAAAGTAAGATATTTCAAAATGAAAATAAAGGGGATTCCAGAATCTGATCCTGTCCATACCCCACTGTTAGTGTGTTTTCACAGTATTGAGAGACCATACACCCTACTGAACAGTCAATATGCGACACTCTCATCCAGTTTTACATGCTTCTGTTCACCCCCACAAATATATCACTTGTTACTCATATATAATGAAAAGTGAGAAGTGAAATTATGAGTGCAGTCTAGTCACTGGTTAATATGTGAATCACACAGTGGAGCTCAACCTGGACGTTGTAACAGGAAGTCAAAACCTTCCATAAAAGACATGCTGTCTAGTTACTGGTACAATCATCATAAAGTATTTAATGTGCTTACATTTGCTTTAAATTAGGGACAAGACTGGGTAGACAAACCCAGATAAAGTGGAAACCTATCAAGAGGCATTCGTTAATACTTCAGCTAAAAAAACATTGTGAGTCTAAAATGACTTCATACTGGGTACAAAGTATGCTGTTCTGAATGTAGTGTTCAATATAATTGCATATCAAATGAAGAGAGTAACTCACTATTAAAATCCAGCTCACTTGGGAAGTGCTTTCAGTTACAACATGGCACTTTCCTGTTAAACAAATAAACAACTGGCCTTGCTTTGTTATAAATACATGTCCAGGGACACTGTGTATGTGGCTACCATATGAACAGACCTCAGCATGTCAAGGGTTTTGGTTTCAGCTTAGTCATTTATTTATTCATTTAGTTATTCAATGCGTTATGCAACTCTGTGGTGCTAATGTTTCAGAAATCAGAAAAGGGAAAAACAATTCAAATTGCTCTGTGAGGTAGCCATTGTGTAAGTCAGGAAAAATGTGACATATCATTGTACATTATACCACTATCCAGCATTCCACATTATACCACATTTGATTTGACCATTGCACAATACTCATAAAATCCTCTCTCCTCAGCCCACTAGCTGTTGCTATGGGACCAGATCTTTACAAAAACACTGAGGAATGAAGGTCAGCCTGCATAAAGAATCTGGTTTTGTTCTACTTTCCTTATCAGCAGTGCTCTTTGCCCTTGTGCTTAAACAAAATGGAAAAAGGAAGCAACAGACCTCAACATGTGCAAGAATGTGTGCGGGGCTGAGAAAGTCAAGCACAGAGATGATCACCCACATGGTCTTAATTGATTTGCAGGATTCCCCTTGCAACTCAGCCACAATGTGAAGGATTATGCTATTCACACAGAAAAAAAAACTGTAAGAACATTGTTTTATTTAGAGTATATCCAGGAAATCTCAATTTGATTAAATTTAATAATCCTCATGATACTAAATGGTAATTATACAAGCATGCTAGTAAAGGCAGATCCAAATTTAGAGGTTTTTAAAAACCTTGAGATACTTAATTCAAAAGCTCCAACTGATGTGCCTGTTCTTGTTTAAGAGCTAGACTGGGAGTGGCTGCACTGTTTACTGAAGGGCAGGGAATTGCATATAACGTGTGTTTTCTCAGTCAGACTTCTATTCATCTGTTTCACAATATAACAATAAATCCATAAATCAGTGGTTCAGATGACAGTCAGACTCTTAAGAGACAGGCGATAGCTGCAATCCAGCTTGTACCAGTATCAAGCAGGTTATATGAGAACGTGCAGTGCCAGCTCTTGTAGGGTGGGGATATCTAAATGACTACTGCCAGCTATATTATGAAGTTGTAATACTGTAGTTTGAAACAACCATCAACTAAGTGCTGACCAACATTTCCTAAAACAATGATGTGTAGGTTGTTGCATGTGTTGTAAACTATTAGCTGGACATTTATCTATGCAGAATCTGTTTACATGCTGATTCACACAGTTTTGCTGTAAAAAAAAAAAAAAGAGCTGCGAATGGTTTCCACCACACCTCCTACAACTCCTGTGGAAACTGCCTAAACATTTTGAGTTTTACCTCAAGCACCACCTATATTCAGAATATTCTGCTGCCATCTGGTGGGGTAAAAAGAAGGGCGGATTTGCAGGGCATTATTTTATTTTCAGTGTTTAAAAGTATTTATACGGCGATGAAGACACATTTTATTCATATGTAAGAAGAAGTTTGTGCTTGCGTTGTGTTAAAGGTTTTTTGTAATTGAATTAATGATTTATGAGGTTTGATTGACCTTTTTCAGGGAAATTTTGATCAAACTGAATCAGCTAGACTCATAGTACATTTAGCTTCTTATTACACCAAATACAATTTTGTCTTTGTTTGCGTTTAATCTGACAGCAGAATTATTTCAATATTAATGTTAATGTTCATGATTTTTAAATTACTGTCATAACTGTAGATATGGGCATTGTCAGGTGTGTAACTATACTGCTCACAGAAATTAGGGGATATTTCAGAAATATTGCCACATGTTGCCACACCCGCTTTGCTAAATGTGAAGCTTTCCCAAAAAACCATTAACCACAACTTCCATCAGATGGAGAAAAGAACCTTGAAGTGGAGCTATGTGGGTTTTGAGAATTTGGGGCATTTTTAAATGTTAGCCTGTTGTATTGTACTTGTTTACACTGCCATCTGTTATACTTGCAAGTCAGTTAATGTGAATTCTGCCTATTTCTACAGCACAACACTAATCAGTATTAACTTACTAGACAGACTAGATTAAATTGGTCAGACAAATGCATTTCATATTCAATTAAGAAGGTTTATGATTTCATAAGAATACTTTTTACTCATGGCCCAGCACACAGCTACAATCCTGTCAAACCAAGCCTGGTCCTCGCCTTCACATGAGAGCACCATGGTCACAAGCATGATGCCCCTTAGTATGGTGTATTTGGTGTGTACACAGCCAATCACCCTCTCGTGTCTCCTTAAGATCTTTTGCATCCAACATGGCAGGGATTTTCACTTCTGCAAACATTAATCCATTATCATCCCTAACATCAAATCCAGGTAATAATTTTTGAAGAAGGCCACTGTTCTCAGGCACATGCTTGTCATTCACATTCTGCTCTCTCCAACCCTCGGAAATGAAAGAGATAGTTAAAGTGTGTTGGCCTTGGGAAAATATCTGTGCTTTAACTTATATAAATTCACAGCAGTCCACAAAAGCATTCACAAACCGATGTGGCATGCTGCTTTACAAGTAATATCTCTCTGCTCTGTGTACTAAAGGGCTGAGGTAAGCATTTGTGGGGTCTCTGAATGTGCTGCACAGTCTTCTGAATGATGAAGAAATGCTGTGCAATATGCTGGACTGGCAGATTCAGACTCAAAAGTGTTACAAGGAGCATCTGAAATGCTGATTTTGGCCCGTCTGTGAAAAGCAGTAAAGAAGCTATGCCAAGATTGCCATTAGAACAGCAATATATGTAATATATAATGTAAAAAAATCATCACTATAATGCATAAGTACTAAATATATTATATTTGATTCGATTTATAATTCTTCAGCTAGGAAGTTGTACAAAATTAACCCAACAAGCCTACTGTATATGTGCGCAGCTTGCCACATAACCACATTAACAGTTAAATGTGTTTTGATTCAAATTCCCTATGGTAAAATGCTGAGAAAACATAAATGCTACAGGAAATTCTGTTGACCGTGATATCTGTTTGTCTCGTGGCTGCTACATGTCTCTTTGTTATCTTGGCAACAAGCGTTTTTTCAGTTCAATTTTTTCCCCTCCAAGCTGGAAAACTGATACATCACATTGATGTGCGTACTTAAATATATTTAAACATCAGAATGTATTTCTTGTTTGATTTTAAAGAGAAAAAGACTGAGTTCCGCTGTATTACTCAGGCTGCACTGCCCTGTCTATTTACAGGCGCGATCCCACTACTGATCAGCACGGGGGTTTTGACCTGCTCCGTTCCCGGCCTGGGCCGGTTCACCCCTCCTTAGACGACCTGGTGGTCCCGAGCTTCCCCAGGAACACCATATCGATACCGAACTTAGTGCGGACACCCGATCGGCATAGTCCACTGCAGCCCAGAACCCCTGAGCTCAAACGATCCGCCAGTCTCAGCCTCCCAGTAGCCTGGATTACAGGCACGCGCCACCGCGCCCGGCGAGCACAACACCAATCTGAACAGTATTTAAACACAAACTGAATCTGAGCTGCAGCTCTTCCATCTAGTGGACGGGCTAGGGATTACACAGCTTTGAATGTGCTTTTCCACTTATTTCTGACTGGAATTTAATAATGAAGAAGCTGAGGCTAAATAATTTATAGGATATATTATTACAAGCAATATTTTACAGATACATACATACTTCTCCCTGAAGGTTTAATGAAGAGATAGGTCCGTATGTTTTAATAGTGTCATCATATTTTGTATGAATTCAAACTTGTAATGACTTTTAGTAACTTATTTAAAGATTGTATATTGTACTTCTTTTTCATTTTTTTCTTTCAGTATTATTTAAATTTAATGTAATAACATTTATAACAATAGACATTTTCTTAAGGCAGCTTCACAGGAAAATTGGCCACAAATGAGCAACAGTGGAAAGGACAACTATTCTCACTGAAAAATGAAAAAGAAAAAAATACACTGCTCACAAGATTTAGGGAATATTTTATTGTGTGATATTTATTGTGAAGTATCTCCTAATTGATGTGAGCATTATATTAAATTATTTAGTAAGAATTGTATTTAAAGGGTCATTGTCTGAACAAAGACAGCTGATTTGAGGTAGGTAAAAAAAACTGTATTCTTGTAAACATATACTGGGGTGTATAGTCCAGGTTCTACAATTTGTTTGTATCCTTACCAGGATTTTGTTTCCATTACATTTACATTTACAGCATTTAGCAGATGCCCTTATCCAGAGTGCATTACAGAAATAAACAAAATAGACAAAACCACATAAAGCAATAGCTCAAGTTGCACTTATACTTTGCATTTCCAGTTTGTTCCAGAAACAGGTAGAGCTGACTGGTGACAGTGACACAGTCTTGGTTGTAGATGTAAATGTCATAAAGTGGTGGCTATTAATTTCAATGCTGAAGGTACTGACCTACGGGCATTTGTTATTAGTGGTCCAAGTCACATCATTATCCAGCTGTTGGTACTGAGCCCTTGAGCTAGCATTGCATCAGTCATAAGTCACTTTAAACTAAATGTTAATGTTTCTTGATTATTAATGATCTCTTAATCAGAAGGTCTTGAAGGTCATGGGCCCTTGAGCAAACCCCTTAACTTTCACATGCCGAGCTCTGCTAAGGCCTCCTGAATTTAGTGAATGTACATCCTGGCTGGTCTTCCTAATTATGTTAATTATAACATCTGTCTGAATATGTTCATAATTTATTATTGTACATTATTTCTAAGT
>JAUZST010012425.1:0-11460 GCA_034779995.1 Parotocinclus haroldoi
AATTAAACAGAAGACCCTCAGACAGCACTCCTCAAGAACAGATTGGGGGGGGGGCTGACGGGAGCTGTGTGCTCTGGACCAATGAAAGTTTTTTTGTTCTGTGATGGTAGCATTAATGCAGAAAAGTACAATGAGATTTTAAAGCAACATTAATTCCTTCTACATATCATGTTTTTGCATTTATCAACAGGACACCATACAACAAGTTAAAATACGAACAAGTTAGGACAGGAACATGTAAATCCCTTCCTGTCTATCTTTGAGGAACATTGTTATATATTGTTATATGTAATATTTCAATTTTCTCACACATTTGTTGACCACTGGAGATCCTCTGCTCCTCAAATATTCAGCCTTTTGTAGAACTAGATGTAATTAACAAACTTATTATATATCTGCTTCTATTAGGAGGCATAATTCGGAAACATTGTCTTAAAATTCACTGCACACCAGACTCTCTGATCCTTGTCCCTTCTAGACTGTTTTTTTCTGACATTAAAACACGGTGACTGGCAATTTCTCAAATGACACCAACAGAAATCTCAGGTGATCTTGGCAGTTTCTCCTTCAACTCTTAAAATGGTTGCAACTTAATCCTCTCTCATTTTGCTCCCGTGTCTTCTTTTCAGGTACAAAATATAGGAGTCCTCTCATTCGTTGCCCACATCAGAAGTCTACCGTCTACTGGTCCATCTACCAATCTTAGAAACATTTGTAAATTATGTCCCTACCCATCTCAGCCTGTTACTTCAAGATTAGATTACTGTAATGCAGTCATGTTTGATCTTCCTGCTGCCATGATTAAGAAGTTGCAATATGTCCGAAAGTACTTTACTTTGCTTCTTGTTTTTTCCAAACCCTGGGGAAAAAACAACCTTCATAACATTCCACTGGTTATTTGTCCAGTATAGTATTTACAATAAAATCCTTCTGCTGTTTTTCAAGTCTAGGCATGCCATGGCTCTTTCTTATCTTTTGAGCTACTTTCTCTAGATATTCCTTCACATTCCCTTAGATCTGCTGATGCTCACCTTCTTTCTGTTCCTCATGCTAGGCTTCGTTCTACGGCTGATAGGGCTTTCAGTGTAGCTGGCACTAAACTCTGGAATGCCTTACCTCTGTCTGTGCACTTGCTCTTTGCTCCCTATTTTCAAAGAAGACAGTTTCTGACCTCTGATGCATTTTCTTACAATTCTATATTATTGTGCTATAATGTTTTTATTTATTTATTAGCATTAATTATTGTGCATTTCATTATACGTTTGTGATTTTATGTCTTAGTCTTGGGTTGTTTAAAAAGCACTTATCAGTAAATGATTGGTATTATAAATAAAACGTAGGTGATCAGACAAAACATTAAATTTATTGGGTTCATATTGTCTGCAGTGCTATAAAAGTATGGTGCAAACACAGAAGAAACACTTCCCTAACCTTTTCTAATCTTGTATTTTACATGTTAAGCTTTTCACATAGAATGGTTTTAAATGCAAAGTAAATAAATGTAAAAAAAAGTTACTTTTGAATTTGAACTATAAAAATATAGATAGTCTTTATGTCACATTTGTCACCAATTTAGAATTTAAGTTGAATTGAATATGACATAGAAATGGTGATATATCCAAAACAACTTCAAATACTTAAACACAGCTAGATATATTTTATCTAATGGTGTGATAAACATTTTAAAGGGTTTAATTCTGATTAAAAACAGGCACATACATAGCCTATCCAATGTAACAAAATACTGAAACATTTGCATCCTTTTCACATAATATTTTTTTATTCTTCACTTGGATGGCCTTCACTTCTTCAGGTATTTTTTACTGCTATGTTACTTACATCAACTAAAACCTTGTTTAAGTTGTTAAGTAAACCTTGTTTAACCTTGTTTAAGTAAAAATTTGATTACAGTTTGATCAGATTCTGATGTGGAAATCAAAATTTGATCAGGTCCTTGACCCTGATAAACATGCAACAGCTATTTAATCCGGTGAAGCTAAACACATGAAGAAGACTATACAAGAAAATGAACAGATAAAGAGGGAATTATGTTGACACAAATAACATCATACCAGGGCATTGGCACAAAACACACATTAAAGATCTTGTTCATGTACACAAAGAAAGCAGCGTCTCATATTGCAGTGACAGAACAACTGACTTTTGTTAGACCTCACCAGTGACATGACACAACTCGCCTCTGCATGATAACAAAAGATGTTCTATGGGAATGCAAACCATGAGGCTAAAACTTGTGTAGTAAAAGCTCAGGCATACTGGAGCTTAGTGAGTCTTGCAAATACACTTACAACGCACACATGCATGGGATGGAAAACATGAAAAGAACATAATTTCATTCTTAAGGTGAGGTGGCCAAACAGTGAATTGCACAACTCAACACTGAATTACGGACAATTGTGGCACTTGCATTTATACAAGTATAATTCAAGAGGGTCACATTTCAAAGGCTTTCCTGTCATTATTGTGTCTAACCCTAATGTTCAATCCCAGGTGTTCTGGTTCAGATGCACACACAGTTTCAATCATACCTGTACAGGGGCTGAGGGACTGCTACAACGCGAGCCCTCGGTGCTGGATTCAGCTTTCTTCCCTGGCCGAGTTGCCTGTGTGCTCACACTCTCTATGGAGGTGCAGCTTAGGCAGCCAAAATCGTTTTCAGACGAAAGACAGACAATGGCAGATGCACACATATGCACATAACACAGACAAGCCAAAGGAGAAAGATGGAGACAAAAACAAATGTGATGAAAATGGCATAAAGCAATATGGACTTTGTAGCACAGATGAATATCATGGCAAATGTACTAAATGAACAATGACAGCAACTCTTCACATGGTCCTGTGCAAAACAATTTATCATTTGAGCATTGCTGATACAGTAATACCTCCTCTGGCACTTCTTTATGAACACACACCCCAAATAAACAGTAACAGTTTATGAACATGCACGTTTGTACACGGCAGCTACTGTATAATTTTTGTGAGCAGTGCATCCCAAACAGGAAAACATATAGATGGAGGAGGAAGTGGTGGTGTATGCAATGAACAATGACCCTGCAGTTAGAGAGGTAAAAAGCCCCATCCAATCAATAGAGAAAGCTAGGCAGAAAACCCAATCAATAAGTCTCGTAAGTTATTTTATAATGTTAACGTAAAAGCAGACTGGGTTTACAATTGGGTTCACAGTGGGCTCCTGTTAACCAAATATTTATGGCCTCTTTTGGTTTGCTTTCACAACAACAGTAAGAACGCTGAAGTGTATAAGCCACGAGGCAGTTGGCGCAGTAACTTAAAACTGCATTGTAACTCCTCCTCCTCCACATTCAGTCCACTTGCCTTTTTTTACTTTTTATTACAAAGATATGTTGTTTATATGGCTAACTTAAATGGCATTTGCACTCAACATAGGCATATGGACCAACTGCTGTACAATTACCCCTGGATCAATCACCACATAATTACGTCCCTCGGGGTCGATATTTGTTACCTGAAGCTGTTCACATGATTTTAAGCACTGTTGCCACAGGAATGACTGACTAAATAGTTGCATGAATGAATAGATGTGTTCTAGATAAAGTGCTCAGTGACTATATATGAAGCTGAATTCACTATATATTCTGCTCTTTGGACTTTGTTACTGCAGCCATTATATTATGCATCTGGGAAGCATCTGCAATCCTTTTGAAAGATCATTTAGTAAATGCCAGAGCCACTAAATGAGGAAAATGAAACAGACTACTTATTATGATCACATGCCATGCAAATACATAATGTCAGATTTGCATTTTTTGCTGGTGTTATCGAGTTTGCATGCAGGTCCTTAGTAAATCAGAGTATTTGAGTTTTCATTTTAAAACAGAAAAACTCATACATCCTATTAGGGCTTATAAGCTATTATTAAGCGATTCTAAGCTTCTTATCTTTAAGAAATCCCTGATTGTTTCTCAGGTTTGTTTGTACCATTTTATCGCTTGCGCTCCCGCGTGTAAGGGTTAGTACACATGGTAGTGAAAGAGTTACCAGAGGTTACAGAGGTATTAAACAGTAACACCATGATGCATGATGAAGCATGAATTTACAGCAAAATTAGCACGGGGAAGAAAGCAGATCACATTCATTCAGATAGATTTAAACTATACAAGCTAAGCTATCTTTTAAAAAAGGGATGATGCAAGCTGTGAAGCTAAACATTAAGAGCTTTAAGAAAAACCACCACAAAGTTTACAAACCCCCTAGAATTAGTGGATCTTGTTTATGTTTCTAAAGCATGTAATTTATGGAAGGATGGTTAGTGTTTGTGCTGTTCATTTCCATGGTTAAAATGGATCGATTTAGTGGGAAAACAGAAAACAAGTGTGTAAATACTTTTGTGTTAGTCCCTTTAGTTAGTGCTCTAGTTAGTCAGTTTAGTGCAACAGCACTGAGAGTGAGGTTACTGAGTGACTCGAAGTTTGCGTAAAACAAGTCAACACAGGCCTGTGCAAATTCACTCTTCAAATTATTATTTTCATGCCATATCTTTGCAGTGAGATAAGTGCAAGGTCGGATTTACGCAAATATGCTTTTACATGTCACTAAGAACAAAACATGCAATAATTCAGCAACTATTTTAACAGAAGCTTAACCAAAATTCAATATTAAATAAAATGAAGTTAAATTAAAATCAATATTGTAAGTAATAATATATTAAATAATCATATGTCAAGTGCAACTTACCCTTCATAGTCACGAGAAGAACGCATTACTCTTATTAGTAGGTATGCTACTACAGCAATGATTACAACTCCGATGATCGCACCAATGACAGCGCCCACAATTACTGCCGGGCTAGTCTGAGGCAGGGATTCTGTGGAGCGCAATAAAGATGTCTTCACAGCATGTTGGTGCTATACAATCCACATAGATCAGTTGTATAATGACATGCTGAACTTTTATCTGAAAACATAACTGTCTCACATTCAGTACTACTGTTTAGTTAAAAAACGTACCTTTCATAACAACTCTGACTTTAATCCATGAAGATTTGCCTCTTATATCAGGAGGGTTCTTCACATCACATGAGTAGGTACCATTGTCCATGAACTGCATTTTAGTGACCCGAATGGAGCCATCCCTTTTATTCAGGTCTCCGGCCCACTGTAATCTACCCTTGAATTGAGGACTGTCTGGGAATTCTTTTCCACCTGAATAGTAGAAGATCTGAAAAACATATGTCTGATTAAGTACTAAAAAGACAAACCAATAGGGTACATTATTATATTATGTCATCTCACTGGTGTAACAAAAGTTCCCTGCAGAGCGTTTTAACAAATTTACTAATCTTTTGGCAGGATGTTTCCTGACATTTCAGCTAAAACCTCAAGTCGAGTGTCAAGAGCATCAAGACTCATCTCTAAACTATTTATTATTACTCTTCTTCTTTATAAATGGGACAATGCATAAAAACTACACAATGCTATGAGACGGCATAATCTGCCACGAAATTACTTATGCCAAACTATACTGACATATAAGAGAAGAAATAGGAATATAAGAAAAAGAAGTAGGCCAAAGAAGTAAAGAATTCTTACAGGTTCACCATCTGGCAAGCCCTCAGGAATGAAGGACCAGGTCACTGTTGTTTGACTACTGACCACTTCAGTGGATTTAAAAGTACACTTAAATATCCCAGTGGTACCATTTTCTACAAGCATGTCAGCAGGAGTGTACACTTCTATAGCAGCAGCTGGATAAATACCTGTAGCAAAAATATAGTTTCATTAAACTCAGTTATTGTCCTTAAAAAGCAAAACATGCATGCAGCAGGGGGGAAAGTTAATTTAAAAAATCTTTAAAAAAAAAAAAAAACTTATTAGGACCTTGAGGAAAAGCTACACATTCATGCAAGTAAATAATCAGACAAATATGGCAGCAGTGATTTGTATAAAACCATGCAGATATGGGCCTGCAGCTTCAGCTAACGTTTACATGATCAAAATGGGGGTGGGAGATGTGAGCTCTGTAATTTTGACCATGGCATGACTGTTATTGCGTGGCAGACTAGTTTATGTTTATCTACAGCTGATTTTATATACACTGCTCCCAAAAATTAGGGGATATTTTAAAACAAATATGAAGCGATTAAAAGAAAAAAAGCTGATTTTATTTTATTAAACCAGATCATCAGAAAACCAAATCAAAAGTGAAAGAAAGTTGTTCGATTACGAAATTGAGATGCAAATTCAATTATGGTGATTGAGTAGCAAGTGATATATTCATGGGGAAAAACAGAAGCATTTCAGACTGGATAAAAGTGCAACACATTGACTGTTCAGTAGGGTGTATGATCACCCAAGAGTGCCAAAACACATTGACAGTGATGGGACATGGACAGGATCAGATTGTCCGTCAGCTCTAGTGGGATCCTCTTCACTTTGAAATGTCCCCAAATTTTTGTGAGCAGTATATTTTTACGTACAGCATGTACACAGTCTCTAGAGTTTACTCACTCGTACAAAAACATTTTGTTAATGATATCACTGAGGTAGCCTAGGGGATAAGATACTGGACTATGTACCAGCAGGTTCAGGGTTCAAATCCCACCTCTTCCAAGCTGCCACTGTTGGGTCCTTAAGCAAGGCCCTTGACGTACAAGTGCTTTGACTGTAAGACTGTATCAATTGTAAGTAGCTTTTGATAAGAGCGTCTGCTAAATGCTGTGAATGTAAAATGTAATCGGATCAAACTGACAGAAAGGTAACAGTAATTTAGATAGCAACTCTGTATAACTGTGATGAGCAGAAAAGTATTGCAGAAATTAATCTCGATTCAAATGGGATACAACAAAAATGAAATACTCAGTATAGTATAATGCTCCTAATCAGTGAATGCATAACTAAGGTGAGCTAAACACCTACAAGCAAGTTATGTGCGTCTAATAACGTAGCAATTATATGTTCTCAAAATCACTGCAGCTTCAGACGTTTCGTCAAGCCTCGTTTACACTAGTATTCAGCACATAAAGACAGCACTAAATGACAACAATGTTCTATATGTTAACTGGAACTGATAACACCGAAATTCAGTGTAGAAGTAAGGTGGGGTGTACCTCATGAAGTTCCTGGAGAGTGTTTTTATACAACACAATGTGTACAGTTTTGTGTACGATTTGTACAAGCCCTAACACTTCGTGTTTTCCCACTGTTGAGGCCTTGAGTATGTATGTGTGTATATATATAGTTTTTTAAATAAACAAGAAAATTACTGAAATGTTTAAAAATGTTTCTTAAAGAAAGGATTTGCATATCTCTCTCTCTACAGTGGATACTATCATAAAACAATTCAATGAATCTGGAGAAATTTCAGTCTGTATCGGGCAAGGTCGCAAGCTTTAGCTGAATACCCATGATCATTGATCCCTCAGACGGCACTCTGTAACCTGTATCCCTCTGTATCACGTTGGTACTCCGTATCAATAACTGTCATTCAACAACAACTGATATAACCACGTGGCCAAGGGATTACTTTTGCAAACCTATGTCAAGCACTTCTCTGGGCTCTGATGCATCTAAGATTGACCATCACACAGTAGAAATGTGTACTGTGATTGTAGGTCTTTTTTTTACTGGATGCCAAGACGCACTATATTGGGAAAAAGAAAAGTACTGCATTGAAGCATGAGAATCTTGCTGTTGTGGTCTTTTTCGTTTGTAAGGCAAATAGAAAAGGGCTCAAAAGAAAGGTTTTTAACTCATTGATCCTCCATAGTAAACTTTTACTCAGCGCGAGTTCTGACCCGAGGAAATGCTAGAGAACTAAACTAGAAAAGATTTTTACTCTTAGGTGCTTTTCACACTCTAAGCTTGAATTTACATCATCTTATCATCCAGAGTGACTTATACCTGATAGGGTCTTACAAGTACAATCCAAAGAATATAAGGTTGCAAGTAGCCTAATGCTCAAGGCTCAAGCAGTGAAAAAACACGGGAAGTGTTAGGACTTGTCTCTGGACCATTGGGTCAATAGTCCACTGTGTTCAAATCGTACACAAAACTGTACACATACTTGTGTTGTACAAAAACTGTGTACACTCTCCAATAACTTTATTAGGTACACCACCTTACTTCTACACTGAATGTCGATTTGATCAGTTCTAGTTAACATATAGAAGCACACAATTACAGACTGTACGTCCTTTGTTAGTCTGTTTACACAGATGTCCTCAAATGAACACAGGCACAGCAGGGTTACTGGGGTTTTTAAACACTGCATTGTCACTGCTCGACTGAAAATATTTCTCCAACAAAAAATGTCCAGCTACTAGCATCCTGTGTGGAGCATCCTGTGAGCACTGGTGGAGGATTACAGGATGGCTAATACAAACTGTGCAACAACAGATGACTTACTCTTTGGTTTTACAGCTACAAGGTAGAGCAATACGGTAGATGTGTCAATGCAGTGTATCAAATAAACCTCCAGCAGCACTGCTATGTCCGATCAACTAGTACCAGCTCAGTAAACACACACAAAACACCACATCAATGTGAGTGCAGGGCTGAGACTGACCCACCAACCAAATAATACCCTTTCTATTGTTGTCCTGACCATTAGAGAAAAACGAGGACTAATACAGTATGGAGAAAAACAGGTTGATTCTAGTCTGTTATTGTAGAACTACAACGTCTTACTGTGTGGTAAGATTAATTGATCAAATGTACTGTGAGTGTAAAAACAATAAAAGGATCGGTGTATATGGCAGGAGTGCTTGATGAAATGCGTGCTGGTACCTGCTGTATTCTATTATTTATTCGAGCGGATTTCTAACGCGACTTTAAACACTGGTCAACTCGAAAACGTTATCAACTACTGTACCTCCAACAAAGTACAGTAGGAAGGAAGCAAACAAATCACTGTTCTGTCTATAAACAGTCAATATAAGCCATACATGAGCTGCTCGCCTTGCTTAATGTTAATATTCAGTAATTACATTGAGACACGTGCGATAACAACGCCTTATTGATAACATAGTGTATGTATTTGTTATTAGCTACCTTCGCTAACGTGAACAACACGTTCATTGGACATTCAGTAGATTAGTACTATGAGCTATGAGTTAAACTCGACATTTTGTTGACAGTAAATAGTCTGAGTTCACTCGGTAACTATGTGCTTATAACGCCGTGTTTAATAAGAAGCGCTCGGTAGCTAACTAGCATAGCAAGCAGGTCTGGTCGTAATAGCTAAAGTAAATGTAGCGCTGTTCCATAGATTCGTTAGATATAGCATATATTATCGATGTTAGTTATGCTCTATGTGAAGCTTACTTTGTGTGTGTTTAGCACAGCAAAACATTCCAGATGAGACCAACACCACCCAAACAGCATAGCTAACAATGCACTTCAATAACAAGGCGGCTAGCAGTTGTGATTAGCATCAGATCTGGGCAGGCTTGAGATTTCAGGTTAGCGGTTTAGCTTAGCTTAGCTGGCGGATTTAACTGTAATTGTTCCACAAACATTGAACTCACCAATGATGGCGCATAACGCAAATCCACACAATAAAACTCCACTATGCACTGAGTGTGAGAGTCTTAATTCCATCCTTTCTAACTCCTGAACACAACACCTCTGATACTACAACCTACAGCTCACCCGCGTCACACCATCTGCCCGTCTGTCTGTGTGTGTGTGCGCGCATGTGTGCGCGCGTATGTGTTTGTGCCTATTTGTTTGTTTCTGTATTAGAATATCTCTGGAAATTCAATTCCCCTAAAACGGGACTACACCCCAAGCCAAGCTCACATTGCCAGAGGCAGGACATGAACCTGGAAGTCTTAGCTTTAGGAACCGGCACTTTACTGAATGAGCACTTCTATTCTGACTCTGAGGTAAGGTTTGGAGGTTCTGCTGTTTGAGAGAGATTCTCTCAGTTAAGGGCAACCCAATGAACCTATTCCACTAGGTGGAAGTTCTTGGTTCATGTCAGCATTCCACTGTGCAGGAGTTAAAGGTTTAATATTCCACATCACAAGCAGTCATTTGGTGTTACTGTGAAAGCTGTTAGCACAGGGTTACTACAGGGTTACTCCAAAAGGTACTAACACCTTGAACAGTTCTCTCGGTGTTAGTGTGAGATGTGGATAACACCACATATGGTTTGTGTTGTATCTGTGTGAGAAAGTAATAACAACCCAAATATTTTTATTTTATCAATGCAATAGTTGTTGACAGAGCAGACAGTTCTTTGGTCTTACTGCAAGAAGTAAAGTTTGAGTCAAAATTCACAGGACATGTCGCATGCTTTGTCGAGGACTTTTGGTAAAATATGCTAAAACCATTTTTTGGGGTTTCTTTGTCGATAGCGGTCTTCAGACGACCACTGTCTTCCACAGTCCTGCTTTCTCGGAATTTGGCTGTGATCTATCATTGCATCGGCTTTTGAAGTCTATGGCTATGATACAGCAGCTGAGTTCCCCGGACATCAGAATTGTCAAATCCATCTTCAGCTGCCTGTGATGAACAACAAAAGTTTTAAACTTTCTGTTTTTATAACTTTTGAACCACAAGAGATATTGCAAATCTGCAATTCTGGTCTTTGATATGCTACATGGCTATCTTCCCATTGGGGAAACTTGCTTTTGTTCAAATACTGTGGATTTCAAGATGGCGGGCATTTTCCAGCCATAGCCTAAAAGATAGGCCCCCTAACCCATTACTTGCTGGGGTATTCAGATATGTCATTTCCCCTTTTATTCCTAAAGAAACAAGTGTTGTGGTAACACGAAAAAACTGTTTTTGGTATTATTGTAAAAGGTGCTGACACTATAGACAGTTGTTTGATATTACAGGTGGCTCGGTGGGTAGCACTGTTACCTCAAAGCGAGAAGGACCTAGTTTCGGCCACAGGTGAAGCAGTCTGGGTCCTTTCTGTGTGGAGTTTGTCTTTGATTCGTGTGGGATTACCCTGGATACTACGGTTTCCTCCCTCAGCCAAAAGACAAGTTTAAGGTTAATTAAAATAATTAAATGAAATTGGTCCCAACCTGAGTCTGCATGTTCTTCCTGTGTCTGTGTGGGTTTACAGTCACACAGTCCAAAGACATTAGGTTAACTGATTACACTAAATTTTCCTGACTTGGATGTATATTACATGACTGGTCTTAAAGTAACCTTGTGCTTGTTGCTGAAGTAACAATTGTTGCTGATGTGGAAAGTGATGTAAACTAAATCCAGCAAACAAACAAAACAAAATATATTCCCTCCTAATCACTACTTGAAACATGATGTAAGACATCAGATTTCAACTTTTCCATTTAAGCACATGCACTTACAGAAAGAAACGTTGATACTAATCAGATTGGAGGCACGCATTAGAGCACACACATGCAACCCCCCCCCACACACACACACACACGCAACCCCCCCCCCCACACACACACACACTCTCTCTCTCTCTCTCTCT